>JAJIBD010035607.1:0-22731 GCA_021461705.1 Cryptotis parvus
CCGTGACTTAATATAATGGCTTGAGAGCTCTTTTTATGTTCTGGAGCAAGCATATGCCTTTGGGTTCTACTAGCATGAGGCAGGACATATGGAGATATTACTGGTGCCCGCTCTAGCAAATAGATGATTAAAGGGAAGATAGTGATAGTGATAGTTATACAGAGGTCCAAATTAATTTTTTTTACACACATGTTGCAGTTCTCCCAGCACACTTGTTGAAGAGGCTTTCCCTTTTCATTTTGAACTCTGTGTGCATACTATCAAAGATAAAATGATCATGTGTTTGAGGTTGGGTGTGGGATGCTCAATTCTATTCCATAGGTCCACAGGTCTATTTTTATTCCAATACCACACTGTTTAAATTACTACTTGCTTGTAGTACAGTTTGAAGTTAGGAAGGTGATGCCTCCCCATCTTCTTTTCCAGAGATTGCTTTAGCTATCCATGGAGGTTTGTTGTTCCATACAAATTTCAGGAGTGTTTGGTCAGTTCTTTGAAGAATGTCTGGAGTATCCTTACAGGGACTGCATTGAAAAAATGCTCATCATCACTAATCATCAGAGAGATGCAAATCAAAACAACAATAAGATACCACTTTACACCACAGAGACTGGCACATATTCAAAGAGCAAGAACAACAAGTGCTGGCATGGATGTGGGGAAAGGGGACACTCATCCATTGTTGGTGTTGGGAATCCACGGCTGGTACACCCTTTCTGGAAAACAATATGGACTTTTCTCAAAGACTAGAAATTGAACTCCCATTTGACCCAGCCATACCACTCCTGAGGAATCTACTCTGGGAAACCAAAAATACATGGCAGCGGAAACACCATCCCTATTTTATGTTCATAGCAGCATTATTCACAATAGCCAGAATCTGGAAGCAACCAGAGTGCCCGAAAATCGATGACTGGATAAAGCTTTGGTACATCTACACAATGGAATACTATGCAGCTGTTAGGAAAAATGAAGTTAAAATTTGCCTATAAATGGATGGACATGTGTTGCAGGACCCCTAAGGAGCCGCTGCATCTGCTCTGGATTGCCTCCCCCAAATCACTCCGTAGATAAGGGGGTAGTCCTAAATGTGGCAGTTTATCCGACCATGTATGCTGTACTAGCTGGTATAAAATATTCTCCCATGCTATCACAATCATCGTGGGACTAGCTAGATCTTACCAGCATATTAGCCTAGCCACGTAAGGACACCTAAGTAATTAGACCAGAGAGAAATGCTGTTTGCTTCCAAACAAACAAGCATGGCTCCCTGATAAAATATAAAACTACAATGAAGTAGAGGAGACTTTGTGAAGGCTTGGAGAAATATTTAACTGGCATTGGTGTTGGTCTTTGGTACAGTGACATGCCATCTCAGAAACCCCCCTTCTCTACATTTCAAAGGCCTTCCGGCTCAAAACATTAGCACAGTAAAGGCCCTAGGTGAGATGCAGGGAGAGGATTACCTGAGGGCATTGGACCCTCCCTGCTTTCCCATAACAATGGGAGGAAGGTCTGAGTTGCGGGGGGTATAAAACTAGCGGTTTCCCTCTCCCCTTCTTCTTCTTCCGGTGGGATCTCGCCTTGTGAGCGTTTATTCCCCTTGGAAGTTTTACGTGGTGGTCGCCATCTTGGCCTACACGTGGCTGGGGTTCTAGCCTGGAATCCTAAGCATCGGGTTTTTTCCTTTTTGCTGATTTGTATGCCTGAACCTGTGATAAGTAAAGCCTTTTAAAACTGCATCGGATTACTGAGGTGTTCATCCGTTCCTCGCCCGGCGGAGGTAGAGGGAACTCGCTTCCACACGGCACTGTCCGGGAGGACGGGACGCCCGACAGACATGGGAAGATTATGTTGAGTGAAATTAGCCAGAAGGAGAGACAGATACAGAATGACTGCATTTATTTGCATGGCATAAATATATATGTACATATTATGATACCAATATCCAAGGTCAAGTGAAACATATATCAGGAGGTCTTGCCAAAGGTGGAAATTATCCCAAACGTGTAGGAGTCAGAGGTTAGGTAAGACAGAAAATGGAACAGGAGTGCTAAAATTGTCAAAGTACTAATGCCAACCTAGAGCTAGAGCATTAAATAGAGGCAAAAGGATACACATGACAACCCTTTAATGCTATGTTCTGTAATCCATAGTCTGGAAGGGAAGGAAAAGAGAAAGAGAGAGAAAAGGGAAAGAAATAAAGAACCTGCCATGGAGGTGGGCTGGGGAGGGGAGGGAACCAGGGATGTTGGTGGTAGGAGATGGGCACTGGTGGAAGGATGGGTGTTGGAACACAGTATGACCAATGAACATGTATGATCTTTTTAATTGTATATCTCACGGTGGTATAATAAAATACTCAAAAAAATACTGAAGGCAGAGCTAGAAAAAAAGAAATCTATGCATAGACTCCCTTGCCAATGATTTTGATTCATTTTGACATGTGAATTTTTTTCCTTTTTATAAAATAGGGATACATTTTCAGGTACTATATCTCTAACACCTCACAAATTTTTTATCTTTATAATAGACTGCTTTGTGAAAGTATATGGGATAAACTCTAGGTTTCTCTTCAGATTGCATAAATATTTCGCCTTTTACTAAAAAGATTTCCATGGAGGAGAACAACTCTGAGGATTACAAGCAATTTTTCATAGGCCTTGCAGCAAGGCTGTTAAAAACGAAGAAAGAATGGAATGTATATGGGACATTCACAAGATTTTAACTATTAATCATCTATAGCATCTTTGTATTTTTTTGCACTTATTTCTACTGAGTTGTTTACTGCTTAATTGGTTAAAAAGAGTAAGATATTATCATAATGATTCAGAATGGCATGTTCTATTGTTGCAATAAAGAATTCTCCTAAAGAGATTTTGGTTTCATGGCATCGGTTTGTCCTGGTAATGAATATTATAAAGAATGTTCCAGTTGCTTGTGTGTCAGTGACGTTATAAATGTATCTTCTTTCATAGACCCAGGAGCAAGCCCTAGAGCATAACCAGATGTGGTACAAAACAGAATTAAAAAATACATGTGTCTGAAGGGCTGGAGAGATAATTAAGGCACTTGCCTTGCATACAGCTAACACAAGATTTCAACTCTTGGTGCACATACAGTCCTCCTGAAACTTTGCTAAGTGATTCTGAATACAGCACCAGAAACTCTCTAGAAGAGAACTTCCTAAGTGGTCCCTGAACACAGAGCGAGAATAGGCCTAATCACTGTGAGTCATCCCTGATCACAGAGCCAGGAATAAGCCCTAATCACTGCTGGGTCATCCCTGATCCACAGAGCCAGGAATAAGCCCTGAGCGCTCCAAGAGTGACCCAGAACACAGAGCCAGGAATAAGCCCTGAGAACTGACACCTGTAGTCTTAGATTATCAAAATAATAACATTAACCCAAAATGAAAAGTATCATACAGTTTGTAACTAAGCATATATTTTGGTATAGACATGTCTGGACTGTACTTTACACCAGTGAAATAACCAAAATAGCCTCTGTGTCAATTGGTATTGAATTATAGGTTTTTCTTAATTAAAAAGGAGGAACTCTCTTAGAATATCAATTACATATATTATCATTTACTATATACCCAGAGCTATGTTAAAAAAATTTACTTGGGATTAAAAAAAATAAATGGATAGAAATACCTATGCTTTCATCTAAGAAGCTCTACTCTCTACCCAGGTGACGAAAATGGGAGTAGGGGAGAGAGTTTTAATCTGGGTCTATTTAAATTTAGAGATTAATGGTCTAGTTAGACATGTTAAAATGAGTGATGGAGAAATAGTTCCCATAAACACATTCTTCTAAAGACAAATATTTTTTACATTAGAACATTATGCTGAAATGGTGGTTGCTAAGATCATGATAATGGCAATGGGTAAAAATAGTAATATTCTCATCTGGCGCCTGCTTTTAACCACCACACTCCCACACATTGCTTCCCAGGACTGAGAACTTCATCATTTGTTCCCTCATCTTACCCGGCTGCCTAGTTCTTGGTTACTGATTTATTATTTGGTTGTGCTTCTCTTGCACAGTAACCTGATCGCTAGGTTTTGAAGTATCGTAGCCTTAGATGTTGCTTCGGTGGGAGCACTCTCAGCAGTGCTCTGGAGTTCAGCACACACCACTCCCCCGCCTCCCTGTGATTCACGGCCATAGATTCCCAATTTTAAGGACCCAGGAATCTTGATGTAGATTGGACCTGGGGCCCACATCTGGGAACCCTGGAGAAAGCTTGGAGCCTCGAGGACTGCATTCAAATTCTTGCGATTGTCGTAGTAGTATCAGAGTCAATGGGTGAGTGGTATAAATGTTCCTAGTAGATGTCACTATTGGAGGGCTGGGTAATGACAGCACAGTGGGAGGAAGTGCTTGACACCTACGGCCTACCTGGATTCAATCCCTGGCATCCCACATGGTCCCTGGGCATTGCTAAGGAGTAATTCCTGAGTGCAAAACCAACAATAACCCCTAGAACATCACTGGGTGTGACCCCAAAGGAAGCTTTCTAAGAAGCACTATTTCTGGAGCCCTCAGGTGTCGTTTTAGATTTAATCATAACCTTTTCATATTTAGAAGTAAGCTTTTTTTATGATGCCGAAGGGAGCACAACAGCTAAAGTGATGCCCTTTGCACATGTGGTCTACTCAGATTAGTTTTGCCTTATTTTTGTTTGTTTGCATTTTGGAGCCTCACTCCAGTGGCACTCAGGGCTTACTTTGTTCAGAGATCACCGCTTTTTTTTTGCTTTTTGGATCATACCAGTGATGCTCAAGGTTACTCCTGACTTTTGATTTGAGGTACTCCTGGTGAATTGCGTGGGACCCTATGGGATGCCGAGGATCGAACCCAGGTTTGCTACTATCACAAGTCAAATGTCCTCCCAGCTGGTAACTGTCGCTCTAGTCCCCAGAGAGCACTTCAGACAGGGCTTAGGAATAAGGCAAGGGATAAAACCAGGGTCCCAGCATTAATCCTGAACAAGGCAAGTGCTTTCCTCATTGAACTATCTTTCTTGAACTGGCAGTTTGATTTTTAGACCACTTTAAGAGTGTTACCTTGCATAAAGCCAGTAAGTAAGCCCTGAAGGACACTGTAGGAGTGTGGCCCAACCTCTGGCGGTTCTGGAACGATTAAATCTGTTCTGTTCAAACCCTAGAGTGACTGAATAATTTGTTTACCTATAAAATAATAATCTTGCTTTCTATGTAGAAGAAAAGCAGTTGATCACTGAAAGCATGAGTATTTCGTTTAAAAAAAAACATTTTGTATGTATGTATGTATGTATATTACATACATAAATATATATATTATGTATGTATGTATGTATTTACTTTGTGGCTGTTGCGAAAACACAAAACTACAAAATCCCCCAACAGAGCCAAATTCTTTCTATCCTAGGAGATCAGCAGATGAGAAAGATGAGAACACCACAAGTTTCAAAATATATAATGGGGTCAGTGTATATATAAATGATACAGTGAAACCTCTATTAATTTAATGACCTGAAAGTTCAAAGTGATCTATAGTAGTGGCCACCGTGTTAAACCCTATAGAGAGAAGACAGTACCGAAAAAGGAGGCCAAACAGGAAGGAAGGAGAACCCAGCAAAGAGAGCAAGAAAGGAAGCAGGCTAGTTTTATAACCAGTAACCCAGACCTCCCACTAATACGGGAAGCCATCAAAGTCAAATTTCTCACAGGCCCTCACCTAGGCCTTTGAGATATTAATGTTGTCAGAAAAAATTTACTGGGTTTGGCTTTGCAGGGTAGAAGGAATTTCTGGGACAGGAACAACCGCTCAGGTAGCATGCATCTGTACCAAAAAATATGCTATAGCCAGTTAAATATTTCTCCTTCACGAATTAATAACATTTGGCTGATGTGGGTGTTTTTGCATTTTATCTTGCTGGAATTATCAGAGGACTGTTGCCTTGCCAGAATAACTGCCTTACTATCTGGACCCATTATGAGGATCATTGGCCGGGCCAATAACTGCTGATGATCTACCTGTCACGCTGATTGTGGCGCGCCAGATGTTGCTTGAGCCTGCGCAGGCCACATGATGATAAACTGTGCGTTTCAGAAGCTGTGCTCCTTCTATCTGGCGTTTTTGGGAGGCGCTCAGAACGGATGCGGGGCACACAGGCATGTAGTACTCGAACGGTGCACCTGGCGATCCCTCAAGGGTACTCCTGGCTCTGCCTCCAAGGGAATTACTCCTAGTGGTGCTTGACCATATATAGCTGTTTTGGATTGAATCCGGGTGCTGCGTGCAGGAACCAAACCCTCTACCAACTGGACTATCTCTGGCCTCATGAAGAAAGTAGTATTTCTTAATGACAGGTCATGAAATGCTTAGCTTTATGATAGTGATGGTATTATACCTGCCCATCTAAGTGTTGCAGTTATTGGCTGCCGTGCCCAGCTGTGTTGGCAGGTGGCAGACAGGAGACAGGTTTGTCTACACCCAGGCTCTGCCCGTGGGCCCTGAATGGTTGATGGTCTGACATAGAAAGATGGGTCCCTGGGAACTCCAGGCCATGGCAGAGCTTAGCAAGCTATCCGTGGTGTATTCAATATGCCAAAACAGTAACAATGTGAACCTCATTCATTGAATGGAGGCATTACTGGCACTCGCTTAAAGAAATCAATGAACAACGGAAGACAAGTAACAAGTGACGAGTAGGGTAATTATACCAAGCTATATAATGTACTATTTTTAATTTTTTTTAAATTTTTTAAAACATTATAACACCATGATTGATAAATTTACTCATAGCACAGTTATCACCCAGGTGTTCAACAACACTTTCACCACCATTGTGCCCTTACCACCACCAAAGGCCACAGCCCACCACCCACTCCCCATTCACACACCAGCAGCCCCAGTTTATTACAACTACATATATCATTTTACAATGATGAGGTTGGCCAACCAATGGGGGTGATGACTAGGAGCCTCCCGGAGCGTTGCACCTACCAAGGAAAACTCCGAGGGGGACCGAAGTCTGAAAAGCAAGGGGTTTTATTAATAGCGGTATACTCGAGGCTCATAGCGATAATTCCAGCTGCTACAGAAAAACCAGCGCATAACCATCAATGGATTTAAAATATGACCTCAAGGTCTGCGTGTCAGGCATTAATCACTTTGTACCAGGTAACCGTCACCTTCCAATCAGATCGCGCGGTGCTTCTTTCTATATTTGGCGCGGCATGGGGCCCAGTCTCCCATCTTTACACGTACCATACCAAATATAGAGAGGAATGTCAAACATAACTTCTAGAATGTTTGTCTCGTAGCCCTCCCTGGAATTATTTGCTTAAGGCACTTCCTGTTACGCTCTTGCTGAGCCATCATTTTATCAGTTACTCCTGTAACCTATTTTTGAGTTCTGTAGGCGGGCCCATTCTTTCTAAATGTACATATGGGCAAGGTCCTTAGAAACACTGGTACTAACCTTGGTTATTATCTAAACCTGGAGCTCAGGCGCGCACAGTAGTCTTAGCACGAAGGTTTGAGCTGGCACATGCTTCTGGGCCTTCTATCTGGCATTACTCAGGCCAGAGGCTGCGGAGGCTCTAGCCACGTCCACTGGGTGCGTTGGAGTGGGGGATAAGGGGAGCGCCTCGGCCCCCTGATCAAGCCGGGCCTGCCTGCCACAGCCCACCTGCTCTGCTGACCCTAGGAACTTTACTGAAGCTGGTCAGGGGACCCAGCCAATTTCCCACTCTCAGTGCTCAGTGAGCTGCTCACCATAGGGAGCAGCTGGTACGACTATGCATCTTGAGCCTTCTTCTCCAGCAATACTAATGATGTGGAAGCTGAGGGCTCATTAGTATCTTAATCTTTATCTCACCTATTGAACAAAATATTAAAGACACCAGATAAAATCTAATAAATTAAAGAAGCATTTAAAGGATCTTAGGGTGTTGAGCCCACATCCCACTCAATGGAATGAGAATGGATGCATACACATAAGTGTCACAATTGGTGGAAAAGAACCCCAGAATGTCCCCACATTACAAGCTCATCTATTGTACCCAACAACAAAAGCTGAACACAGATAGATGATGAAGAGTGGTCGGATGGCAGTTAAATAAATATGATCCCTGACTTGTCAGCAATTTTCTAATACTGGACAGTAATAGAATCTGTTAAATGAAATGTCCCTGATATCACTCTATGTTGAAATCTCGTCTACAATTCCAAAGAATCAGGTTCTTTGACTATGGAAAACTTCCGGTTTGAGTGACATGGTTGGAATATAAATTTAGGTCTGGTAAGATTGTGCTCCATCCCAGTTGTTTTTTAGGTAAGAGTGTTGCTATTCATAGTACTAGCTCAATCACTGTCACTGCCTAACTCAGAAATCTCAAGAATTAGTATGGTCTGATACATTTTGTTTTTTCCTTAGGAGAGGCCAGGTATGGCTTATAAAACACAATGTTATCCTTTTCAGTCATCCTTATGATTTCATTAGTCTATATTATTGACTTCTTCTTCTTATTTCAGTGATCTGCAGCTCAGCTTTGGAAACAAGAGTTTTCAAGAAATGATATTTGTTTTCACATGAAACCAGCCATAACTATCATTATTAATTTCTACTCAGTATTACCTAATGAAGTAGTCATAGAAGCCCTAGCCAAACAGGGCATTCAATCCCAATACATTAAAATCCTCCGTGAGCTGTATTATGGATTTACCACCAGGATCTCACCATTCTACGAGGGCGTGATCTTGATGTCAAAAAGGGGTTCGACGAGGTGATACCATTTCACCAAAACTCTTCAGCGCCACCCTCAAGAACATCATGCAGCAATTAAAATGGGAAGGAATGGGAGTGAAGATAGACAGTCAGCAACTACACCGCCTCTGCTTCGCTGATGATATTGTTCTTAAACACCAAACATTAGCCAAGTGCCACAAATGCTGGCTGACTTTGACCGAGAATGTGGAAAGATATGTCTACAGCTGAATCTCTACAAAACAATGTTCATGAAAAATGAACTAGCTCCATTCTCTCAACAGAACAAACATCTCTGGCTGCAGCAGTTTGTGTACCTAGGTTTTGTGGTCTCAACATGATGAGCGACCTAAAACTGAGCTGTGCACAGGAGGAAGAGAGGCGTGGAACGCCTTCAAGCAGCAGATAACTAAAAAGGACAAAGAACCTCTGGCTCTGGACACATCTCTTTGACTCCAACCTGCTCTGCATTAACATTTGCCTCAGAGACCTGGGTCCTACTAAAGCAGGATGAGAGTACTATTAGGTCTCCCAAAGAGGAATCTGAAAAGCTATGCTTGGAATATCACGCCTCAGTCAAGTGAGAGAAGGAATCCGAGTTTTGACCTCCATCATGATCCAGAGTCAGGGATGCTGTCTCGTTTGCCAGAGCGTCGAAAATCAGATGGGCTGGACATGTAATGGATTTGGAGACTGCTGGACTAAGAGCCGTTACAGGCTGGATCCCACAGGATGTCAAAAGATCACGTGTTGCGCACCCACAAGATGGTCAGACTTCTTCAAGACCTGAGCGCAGCGGTTTGAGGCTCTTTGTATTCCTAAAACAAGCAGATGCCATTGGGCTGCACTGGCATGTAATAGGTCAAATGGAAATGTTACTGGAGAACAGCCTGAGCAAATCGATGAAGTAATGGAATGTCAAGTGATCAAGTGATTTCGAATGATTAGTTTTGTCCACAACATGGCGTTTAGTACCAGTCAAACTGTAGAATGCACAATTTATTTTGGAGATTTTACCTCATTCTTTTCTCTACACCAGGTAGATACTGTTTATTTTATTTTCAAAATCTGAGTAAAACTGTACAGATGGAACAATGCCAGTCTAATGCAAATATGAAGGTTATCAAAAGCACAAATAAATGGGTATATTTATTAGTTCTTTTTGTACTATACCACCTAAAGCAAAATATTAAAACTTCTTCCATTTTACCTACTATGACTTATGGAAATTTGTGGTCCAAACCTGCCATTTTAATTAGAGTTCACAAATGACCTGTAGGTTTTACTCCTTTCACTTCCCAGAGAATGGCGCAATGAAGGGATTGTCTTGGTAAACATTACTGAGAGGTTCTTTGCCTGTTACCCAGTTCTGCTGCTGTCCATATTTTTGACTCTTGCTTGGTGCTTTACACAAAGCACCTCAAAACCCTTCCCCCCCAAACTGTAATGGTGCTGGTTTACCTCAGTAAGGTTAGTAACATAGTGAAGAATACACCCATGAATTTAAAGATAAAGATAGCTCTGGTTTTACTTAAAATGTTTTCCAGCAAGATTTGACTTTTATCTTTGTAGCCAGTGTTCTAGTGGTTTCAACACAACACTTCAGGCACTATGTTTTTACTGGAACGATTATTGAACTTCAGATATAGAATGAGATACCTTTAAACCAAATTTTTTTTAAATTATCCTCAATGATGATTAAGTAAGGCTTTGCTGTTATCTAAAACTCTAGAAAACTTAGAGGGAGGAAGAGGAGAGAAGGGAGAGAGAGGACAGGGAGAGAGGAAGAGAGAGAAAGAAAGACAGAAAAAGAAGAAAGAAGAAGCAGAAGGAGGGGGAGGAGGAGGATAAGAAGAAGCAGAAAGAAAAGAAGAAGGAGAAGGAGGATGAAGAGGAGGAGGAGAGGGAGCAGGAGGAGGAGGAGAAGAGCTGGAAGAAAGAAAGAAAGAAAGAAAGAAGAAAGAAAGGGAAAGAAAGAAAGAAAGAAGAAAGAAAGAAAGAAAGAAAGAGAAAGAGAAAGAAAGAAAGAAAGAAAGAAGAAGAAAGAAAGAAAGAAAGAAGGAGAAAGAAGGAAAGAGAAAGAAAGAAAGAAAGAAGAAAGAGAAAGAAAGGAAGGAGGAAGGAAGGAGGAAGGAAGGAAGAAAGAAAGGAAAGGAAGAAAGAAAGAAAAGAAAGAAAGAAAGGAAGGAAGAAAGAAAGAAAGGAAGAAAGAAAGAAAGAAAGAAAGAAAGAAAAGAAAGAAAGAAAGAAAGGAAGGAAGGAAGGAAGAAAGAGGGAGGGAGGGAGGAAGAGGAGGGGAAAGTGCCTACCCTAGAGGCAGGCTTAGAGAGGGGGGGGAATATGGGGACATTGGTGGTGGTAAATGTGCACTGGTGGAGGGGATGGGTGCTGGAATACTATATGACTGAAACCCTGAACAGCTTTGTAACTGTGTATCTCATGAGTGATTTAATTTTTATTTTTTAAAGGAGCATTTGAATGAAGTGGAATTTTGGTCCCATTGGAAACTATCAGTAAAGATGACTGCTTTATGCTCTGATACCCATGGCTTCTGTTGTTACTTCACAAGTTAGAGAAAATAGCAGAGTTTAAAGACAAAGTTGCCTGCTTTTAGTGCTGTTAGTTTGTTTTTGATAAAAAACCATGGAGTAGATTTTTACAGATTCTTGTAAAGCCACTTCAAAACATCAGTTGGCCTATACTTTCGCTCTGCTCTTAGCAGTGGCTGCTCTTGGCTTCCTCATTCCCCTTCCTAGGAGACAGGAATTCCACCAGGAGTTGCAGTTTAATTCTTGATATTTCCATATAAATAATATAAAGTATTTTATGTGAATATAAAATAAATATATGTTGTGATATACATATCAATATAAAATAAAGGCTAAGGATATAAAATATCAACTATCCATCTTATATTGTACATGGAGCCCAAATGACACAGCCTCAACTCACGCTGGGTTAGTTCTAAAATTTCTCTTCCCTTCTTCCCAAATTAGGGGAAAAGTATAACTCCAACAAATCTTATATGCCTGTTTCTCCTTAATAGCATACACTGTAGCCCTCCATACAGGCCCATCAAGGTTCAGCTCAGCTATTGTTTGAGAATCAAAGGAGAGAGAGAGTGACAGGGGGTGGGTGGAGAGAAAGCTTTATTGACAATGCTGGCAGCTGGAAGATGGTGAACTCAAATCCTGAAAGCAACCATCTTATCTGTGTCACAGAAGGGGGTTTACAGAGAAAGAAGACGAAAGCACACATTTGTAGGAAGGGTGATCCTATAAATTCACTGAGGATGGGCCTGGCCCCAGGGCACACTTCTAGTGTGGCTGCAAATAAAGATTTCTGATAAGCTTTCCACCCTCTTACTCTTTAGGAAAAAGATAAGGAGTCATGCATTCTCCACAATTTCCAGTGGTCCTTAACCAGACAAATGTTCTGCTTTCTGAGTTTGAATGTAATTCCTAATTCCCTTGGACCAGTTTCACAAAGGGGACCTATAAGGGTTCCTGTTCTTCCCAGTTACATATCATTGAGTTCTGGGTAGTCTCTGCTCCAATTACTTCCTGGTTTTAAAAGTGTTTCTGTGATAAAGCTAAGAATAGCCTTTCCTATCTACTACCAAACAATTGACCTTCTTGGCTTAGTTTATCCACTTTTTGATAATGATCAAGATGTCATCCATAACACTGTTAAATATAAAATTCATCTGGAATCTTAAAAAACAAAACAAAATTCCAAATGCTTAGACTATAAAAACTGAATTACATTTACTAGAGTGAAAATAGGGTTGGACAAATCAGGCAGAGGGTCAGCTTTGTGGTGAAGAATGGAAATTAAACCTTTGACAAAGATCACAATGCAACAAGCAGACGGTGAACTGTCATACTGTATACTGACACACATAATAATATAAACTAATGGAACTTCAAGAAATTAATAAAAGCAATCATTTCCATTTTGGGGGATTTAAAATTGTTATTTTTACATTTATTGTCATCCTTGCTCAGGGACCATGCTAATCTTCTCTGTATCGTTCCAATTTTAGTATATGTGCTGCGAAGCAAGAGACAGACATGGGGGCAGAGCTGCTACTTGCTCTCCCTGTGCCCAGCCGCTCACAAGGCACCCAGGAGGGATGCGGGTTCTAGCCCTGGCCCGCCACCCCAGCAGAGCCTTGCAACAAGCCAGAGGACCCCCCCCCCCACTCCATGAGGGCCTCCATTTTCCACATCCGGACTTCTCTCTCGTTAGAAGTCCACCCAGCAGACCAGCCTATCACAGTCCGGCTCACCGAGATCCACCCTGCTGCAGTCTTTTTAATCCAGACCAGGTATGCTGATCCAGAGACAGACATGGGGCAGAGCTGCTACTTGCTCTCCCTGTGCCCAGCCGCTCACAAGGCGCCCAGGAGGGATGGCGGGTTCTAGCCCTGGCCCGCCACCCCAGCAGAGCCTTGCAACAAGCCAGAGGACCCCACTCCACGAGGGCCTCCATTTTCCACATCGGACTTCTCTCTCATCAGAACTCCTCCCAACAGACCAGCCTATCACAGCCCAGCTCGCACGGCTGCAAGCGCCCGTGGTTCATCAATAAATGCTGGACTTAGAGATGACTCACAAGAGCATGCTACCTGCGGCAGAGCCTGGCAAGCTACCCGTGTTGTATTTGATATGCCAAATACCAGTAACAATTATAGACCTCATTCGGAATGGATTGAGGCTCTTTTATGTTCCTGGAGCAAGCAGATGCCCTTGGGCTCTACTAGCATGAGACAGGACATATGGAAGATGTTACTGGGGCCCGCTCGAGCAAATCGATGATGATGAGCGGGAAGACAGTGATACAATGATTTTTACATTACCATGGTTTGCTGCTCTTGTTAATTCTTTAATGTGTATTTCTTGAGGCAAATTACACTTTAAATCTTGCACTGCATACATTTTTATTTTTTTTTTTTTGGGAAGAGTACCAAAAGACTTACCCACAACCTAAGAATCATCTTTAGTTGCCACCTAATTTACCCTGTAAATTTGCTCTAAGTCTCATCATTTTCCAATAGATGAATATTCTAAGTTCTAGCAAGATCAAGGATACAAAGAGTTTGTAATAGGCCTGGTTGATTCTCTTTGAAACTTAGTTTCTGGGATCCAGCAGGGTGTAGCCGTCAGCAGAGGATATACTTGATAGGAGCTAATAGCACTGAGTGTAATAGAGGCAGACACGGTCTAAGATTTATAAAGATCAAAATTTTTATTTAGGGGCTGAAGCAGTAGTCTGGTAGTGACGGCACTTACCTTGTATGTGGTGACCCGATTTTTGATCTCTGGCATCCCATATGGTCCCCCCTATCACTTCTAGGAGAAATTCCTTAGTGCAGAGCCCAAAGTAGCGCCTTGAATATCGTTGGGTATGAGGCAAAAGCAAAAACAAATTATATTTGGTGTGCTATAAAATACAATCCTGAGTTTATGTGAGAAAGTTGGGAATCTTCCAGGGCAGTACTCTTCTACCCAGGTCTGCTTCTCTGGCTCAATCTATCAGCACTAGCATCTTAGAAATCATCTACCAGGGCCGAAGTGATAGTCTAGTGGTAGGGCGTTTGCCTTGCACACAGCGGACCAGGGTTTGATCCTCAGTATTCCATATGGTCTCGGAGCACCGCCAGGAGTAATTCCTGAGTGCAGAGCCAGGAGATACCCCTGAGCATCGCATGGGGTGTGACCTCCCCCCAAAAAAAAAAGAAAAAAATCATCTAGGGGCTGAAGTGATAGTTCAGTGGGTAGGGCTTTTGCCTTGCACGCACCCCACCTAAATTCTATCCTCGGCATCCATATGGTCTCCTAACACCGCAGGAGTAATTCCTGAGTGCAGAACCAGGAGATACCCTGAGCATCGTTGGGTGGACCCAAAAGGCAAAAAAAAAAAAAAACCTCACCTACAGTAATTCTGCATCTCATATTCACATTATGGTCCTCTACGCCAGAGAGGCCACTGTTTTTGTTGAATGGGTCTGTCAAAAAAAATCCTTGTGATATGATATAATTGCCACAAGGAAGCAGCAGAAACTGTTTGGACTGTTAGGTACTGGTTAAGTTAGTTGTTATAATCTGCTATAATGCATTAAGAAACGTTATCCATACACTGTTGGACCAAGGAAGGGTTAAAGGTTTGTAAGAGTCACACCCTAAACATTTATGAGCAATCATCTGGGCTGGCTGTGTCAAGCCTTAAACGACCCTGGAGTAAATCCCTAAGAGACACTGGGATTTATAACTCAGGGTTTGTTATGGCAAAAAGCATGCCCCTGACCCTGAGCTCTGTAAAGAGACAATTTGCTTCTGTGTGACTCATGACTGTAGCTGAAGTTAAGCCTTATTGATGCAAGACTGTAAACCTTGTTTTAAACATAAGTAAAAACTGTAGTTAATCTTGCATGATCTTAATGGACACGTTGGAATGCACTTTCAGAGTGTAAATGCAACCTCAGGTTTTTGAATCATTGGTCCAATGCATTAGAGTCCCATGACCCATTTGATCCCAAGCCCATCTGATGAAGTAAACTTCTGTCCTGCTCTCCTTCTGTGTCCTGGCTGTTTCACTGAGTTATGATGAACTCAGATGTAACGGAACAACCTGTCCTTCTTGACCCTACTGAACTTCTTAATTAAGAACATGAAGCATTCTTGTATGCCAACATTTCAAAAAATTTATTGATAGCTTTTGTCCAAACAGTGAGGGTTTAATGGGAGAACCTCCACTTTCGTTCATCATTTTCTGATTAGAGAAGTTAATAGTTAACTCAACAGAGAACATGCTAAGCAGACAGTCTGATCAGATGAAGAGACAGATTTGCCCCAGGCACACCAGCTTTATGATCAAAAGAAATTTTTAGATAATATCATTGTGCTAAAGGCAAAATGGACTTTTATTGTTATTCATTTATTTTTGCTCTTTGGGGAGTTGTACCTGGCAATGCTCAGGGGGTAACTCCTGGCTTTCCACTCAGAAATTACTCCTGACTGGTGCTCTGGGGACCCTATGGGATGCCAGGTATTGAATTTGGGTCAGCTGCGTGCCAGGCAAATGCCCCTACCGCTGTGCTATCAGTCCAGTCCCCAAAGACAAAATGGACTTTTAATGGAAAACACCAAATACAGAAACATACAAATGATAGGTGATTGGATTGAGTGCCAAGTAAGTAAAACAATTAGAAAATTGTTGAGTCATTGAGAAGCAGTAATGAAATAGCTGAAGGGTCATAAATTCTGAATTTGTTTGATAGACATTGCAGGGGACTGGTATTTTTTGTGCTTTCAACAACAAAGGTAATAAAACCTAGGGGTTTCCATACAATATCTATACTGCAAGTCAGAAGACATTCTGCAGTCTAGATGTTTCATCAGAAGGACTTCATAAACATGCAATTAGTAGTCATTGGCATTGAGTATCCTCTGTAGGATCATGGCGTTTATTAAACATTTACTACATAAACTATTATTCCAAGCAGTAACTAATTCTGAAAATTCATGTAGGCTACTTTTTTAATTTTTATTTGTTTGGTTTTTTGGGTCCATACACCCAGAGACTACTCTTGGGTCTGCACTCAGGGATTACTCCAGGTGATGTTGGGGGAACCGTATGGGATGCCTGGGATTGAACCTCGTCAGCCACATGCAAGGCAAACACCCTACCTGCTGTTCTCTCTCCAGCCTTACTTACACTGTTTTTCTTTTCTTTTTTTAAATTTTTTTATTATACTGGGGCGGAGTGATAGCCCAGCGGGTAGGGCGTTTGCTTTGCACGCCGGTCGGCCCTGGCCGCCCGGGTTCAATCCCGGTATCCCATATGGTCTCCCGAGCACCGCCAGGAGTAATTCCTGAGTGCAGAGCCAGGAGTAACCCCTGAGCATCGCGGGTGTGACCCAAAAAGAAAAAAAAAATAATAAAATTTTTATTATACCACCGTGAGACATACAATTACAAAGGTGTTCATAATTGGTTCTTGGTAATACAGTATTCCAGCACCCATCCCCTCCACCAGTGCCCCCATTTCCACCACCAATGTACCCCCACCCCTCCCACCTCACCCCCAGGCTGCCTCAACAGCAGGTAGCCCGTTTCCTTTCTTTCTCTCTCTGTCTCTCTCTCTCTCTCTGACTCTGCATCTCTCTCCCTCTTCTTTTTTACACATTGTGGCTAGCCCTGCAGATATTTAGAGTTTATCACTTAAGTCTCTTTGTGTATATTCAATGGTGAGTTTTTTTTCCACACTTCTTACACTGTTTTTCAATCATTAAATTGAAGGAAGGTGTTCTGGAAAGAGTGAGTGCTAACAGCACTAACAGAATATGCCAGGAACATATGGGAAAATGAAGAAGGGTAGTTTTTGGTGACTCAAATCTGGACCAATTTAAGAATGATTGGGAGAGGAAACCTAGAAATCACAGTATAGCACAGTTAGGGAAATTAGATGTCAGAATTCACTTATAGATCTACATAAGTGGGCTTTATTCTTTACTGAGCCACCACAAGAACAGAATGCTTTTTGCTTTTTTCTTTCTTGGAAGTGTTGTCCTCTCTAGTTGAGAGAATGTTATGGTAAGCAATTACTGTTATATAATTGTTAATTCCCAAGTTCCATTCACTTTAACCTTGTCTGAGTAGCAAATGCTTTTTTCCAAAAGGAGAATTCAAGTGACCTTCAATTTTCTTTGTGTCTTTTCCAGAGGTCCAAGTGGCAAGCTGCTTTAAAGACAGCAACAGTTGATTGAAAAGCAATCGATAATGGAATGTCAGGGCCAAGAACCAGGGGACAGATCATAGCTCCTAACTTCACAGCTTTTGCAGCATGGATTCTGACGGCAGTATGGCACTTAAATCAATTTCTTTTCTGTTAATGCCCCACTTCAAAGAGAAAAAAAAAAAGCAATCTATCCCTTGTCCTTGCCTAGGAACTGACCTTTCATGTAACAATTTACTCTAAATTTAGACTTGGCCAATTTTTCCACCAGAGACCATGGATTGGGGTAAATAGCAACTATTTAACTTCTGTTAATCTCTAGTATTCACAAAGAGAGACTGTTTCCCTGGAGCAATTGCTCTGGGGGAGGGCTGGGGGGAGGAAGGGAAGAAAATTTAAATGGGAGAAACATTTTGACATTTATATAGTAAAGAAAGAAGTTTCTTAAATGAAGAACATTATACTGAGGAGGTGGAGGACAATGATGGAGATGAGGTCAGCTAACATTGCTCTTGCTCTCTTGCTATGAGCCGGATAGCGTAAACAAACCAAAAACAAGAATTTTTTTTTTAAATCTTGGAGTAACTTTTTTGAAGCTATCTTAGTGTTTTTAATTTGTAGGTGGGCACCTGGATTTGGGAAAGGCATTTTTCTGCTTAAAGTCAAAGCGTAGAAAAGAGGCAAAAAATTTTAAGTCCAAACTGTGTGCAGCCAATTGCTACTTTTCACCCCTGCTTCTTCTTCTTCATCCTCCTCATCTTCTTCTTATTTTATTCTTCTGAGGTCACAAGATAAAGGAAGTAAGAATGCTGTGACAAAAAAGGCAGGATATCTAGAGGTAGAAAAAGGGAAGAGAAAGTCACCACGACGGGAAGAAAGTAGACTGTAGAAGGCAAAGAGGTCACAAAGAGTGACAACAAGTGTACCTGCTGTTTAGAACATCGAGGCCACAGTGCGTCTTTGGTCAGTGTGTATTGTCCAGGGCGCTGCTGGAACAGAAAAGGTCCAGGGCGGAATCTTCACCCCCTCTGACAGGTGTCTTTCTGGCTCCCTGCGTTTGGGGAAAGGTAGAGGTCTAAGGCTGGGGAAGCCTCCAGTGACCATCTGTGCTTGCAAATGCCAGCTTTGTAGCAAGTTGCTTTACGGTTCCTGATAATTCTATTTCCCCACTAATAAAATGAGAGCCACATTGGTACTTAGTTTTCAGGGTCATTGTAAAGATTAAAACGTAAAATGCAAAACACTAAGAGCACACACACTCAGGGTGTGGTTGGTAGATGAAAAATCAGACTCACACTGAGTCTGGCCACTTGAAGGTTTCGAATCCTAGGCCAAGAAGGCCGTGACCATGTGCCAAGGCCCACAGAGAGGAGAAGTGAGAGGAAAGGAAGAAAGGGCAAAAGTCCAAAAGGGGAAATGGAAAGCAGGCTACAGCTTTTATAACTTTTCAGCCCAGGCAAGCCCACAACAAAGGAAAGCATGTGTGTGTGTGTGTGTGTGTGTGTGTGTGTGTGTGTGTGTTATATCTACCAAGGGGGCAGCCTGGTGATGGCAGGAACCCTGGGGACTCTGGCTATAGGATTGGTGTTGCAGTGTTATATGCCTGAAACAATTCTATTATGAGCAACTTTGTAAATCACAGTGTCTTATTTTTTTTAAAAAGTGTATATATATATACACTTTTTTAAAAAATTAAGACACTGTGATTTCCAAAGTTTCATAATAGAATTTTCAGGCACCTACCACTGCAACCTATATATATGTATGTATATATATATACTGCAATATATATATATATATATATATATATATATATATATATATATATATATATATATTACAGTACACTGTTGCCCAGAGCCTCTGCATCTCTCCTGGAGTTACCTCCTACAGATCACTTTGTAGATAAGGAGCAGAAAACAGTTTGAATGTGTAGTATATCATACCATGTACTCTATGTTAGCTGGTGTAAGTATTTTCTCTCATGCTACCACAATCATCATGGGACTAGATAGATCTTACCAGTATATACCAGATCTTACCTTGCCACTTTGGATCTCTAAGCAATTAGACCAGCGAGAAATGCTGTTTGCTTCTAAGCAAATGGCTTTCTAATAAGTCTAAAGGCTAATGCACAAAGCAACTATGAAGTAAAGATGAGAATCTTGTGAAGGCTTGGAGAAATACATACCCAGCTGTAGAATATTCATTGGTACAGATGCATGCCTTTATATTCTGAGATGCAGTTCATCTCAGATGCCCCCTCTCCCATCTACCAAGGACCTGCAGCCTTGACTGGGGCCATATTAACATTTCAACGGGGGCTTGGTGAGGTCCTGGGAGAAGTTACCTGAGGGGGATTGACCCTAACTGCTATCCTTTGTTGTGGGCTTGCCTGGGCTGAAAAGTTATAAAAGTTGTAGCCTGCTTTCCATTTCCCCTTTTGGCCTTTTGCCCTTTCTTCCTTTCCTCTCACTTCTCCTCTCTGTTGGGCCTTGGCGCGTGGTCACGGCCATCTTGGCCTAGGATTCTAAACCTACAAATGGCCAAGGCCCAGCCAGGAACCCAAAGTCTGGTGTTTTCCTATTGTTGAATGTATACCAGAACAAGTGTGAGTAAAGCCTTTTGAAACTCTGCTGTATTCTTGTGTCTTTCTCTGTCCACTGGCTGCCAATCCCCTGGGGGCAGAAGGGAATCCCTGATTCCTGCTTCTGGACTTTGTTGCGAATATGTCGTAATATGTCCTCCTCCTACACTCCCCCCTAAACCTCTTCCTCCTCCTCTCCACCTCCCATCCTCATCCTCTTTCTTCTCCTCCTCCTCCTCTGCCTCCTCCTTCTTCTTCTTTCTCCTTCTCCTCCTCCTCCTCCTCCTCCTCCTTCTTCTTCTTCTTCTTCTTCTTCTTCTTCTTCTTCTTCTTCTTCTTCTTCATCTTCTTCCTCTTCTTCTCCTTCTCCTCCTCCTCCTCCTCCTTCTTCCTCTTCCTCTTCTTCTCCTTCTCCTCCTTCTTCTCCACCTCCTCCTCCACCTCCTCATCCTCGTCCTCGGTCCTCGTCCTCCTCGTCCTCCTTGTCCTCGTCCTCATCATCCTCCCTCCCTCCTCTCCCCTCCTCTTCCTCCTCCCTCCTCCTCCTCCTCCTCTTCTTCTTCTCTTCTTCTTCTTCTTCTTCTTCTTCTTCTTCTTCTTCTTCTTCTTCTTCTTCTTCTTCTTCTTCTTCTTCTTCTTCTTCTTCTTCTTCTTCTTCTTCTTCTTCTTCTTCTTCTTCTTCTTCTTCTTCTTCTTCTTCTTCTTCTTCTTCTTCTTCCTTCCAGTTCTAGTCTGGCCTCACCATTTCCAATAATTATTAGCACCCTTTGAACCTGATTTTAGAGAGCTAACAAAACATGGGTCCTAACCTAAAAATCTTTGTTTAAAAAAATCTTCAAAAAGGTTATTGAATCACCATGAATCCCAAAGTTACAAATTCATTCCTGGTTGAGTTGTAAGGGTACAGTTTGTGAGCATCCATCTCCTCAGTATCCCCTTCCCTCTAATAATGTCCCATTCCCCACCGCCCCCATAGGGGCAGGCTCTTTCCCCATTTACTCCCCTTTTTAGGCACTGTGGTTTGCAATACTGTCACTGAAAGGGCTACATGGCATCATGCCCATCACTTTACTTCCTTTCAGCACCCACTTGTCATCCAGAGTGACCACGTCCCCCATCATTCTCACAGTTGTCCCTTCCTGATCTCACCTCTCCCTCACCTCTAAAAAATATCTCTTATTTGTTTAGACCATTATGCTGAAGTGGAAAATGCAGCACTGTTCCTCTCCCTTGAAATCCAGGCACTGGACAGGAGGGATTGCGAGATAGATGCTTGCCTTGCAAATGGCCAGCAATTGTTCCATTCCCAGTATGACCAAGAGTAATCCCAGAGAACTGAGCCAGGAGTAAGCCCTGAGTACTGCTGGGTGTGACCTCCAAAGCCAAAACAAGCAAACAAAAATATTAAAACAAAACCAACCTACTCAGGAGCTGCACCTCTCTTTTACAGATTTAAGTGCACCTTTCTGATTAAAGTTGTTGCAGGACACCTAAAAGCCTAAAAATCTCTGCGTCTGCCTTGGATTGCCTCCTGCAGATCACTTTGTAGATAGGGGTTAGTTTAAACGTGGCAGTTTATCTGACCATGTATTCTGTACTGGCTGGTATAAATATTCTCTCATGCTACCACAATCATCGTGGGACTAGCTAGATCTTACCAGCATATTTGCCTGGCCACGTTGAATCTCTAAGTAATTAGACCAGAGAGAAATGCTGTTTGCCTCCAAGCAAGCAAGCATGAGTCCCTGATAACTCAAAGGCAACTAAAGTACAAAACTATTGCAAAGTAGACAAGACTCTTGTGAAGTCTTGGAGAAATATTTAACTGGCATTAGTATTAGTCTTTGGTACAGAGACATGCCATCTCAGAAACCCCTTCTCTACCCTATAAATGCATTTCCAGGCAGATCTTTGCTCAAAACATTAGCATATAAAAGGGCCTAGGTGAGGTGCTGGGAGAAATTACCTGAGGGCATTTGACCCTCCCTGCTTCCCATAATAGTGGGAGGTCTGAGTTGCAGGGGTATAAAACTAGCCTGCTTCGTCTCTTGCTCTCTCTCTCTTTTTTTGGGGGCTCTCTTTTGGGGCTTGCACTCTTCTTGGGAGTCTTGTCTTTGTCTCCTTTTTACAGGGCCTTAACACGTGGTGGCCGCCATCTTGACCTACATGTGGCAGGGGGTTCTAGCCGGGAATCCTAAGCACAGGGTTTTTCCTACTGTTGATTTATATGCCTAAATCTGTGATAAGTAAAGCATTTTAAAACCTGCATTGGATTCCTGAGTTTTCATCCATTCCCCGCTGGCTTCGGAGGTAGGGAACTCTCTTCCGGTACTGTTGGGGACCCGGCGGCATCCCCAACAAAAGTGTCAATGCTATTATTAGAAGATCGAAACTTTTTAAAACTCTCTATTTGGGGGCTGGAGCAATAGCACTGCGAAGTCGGCCATTTGCCTTGCACGCGTGGCCAACCTGGTTCTATCCCCAGCATCCAATATGGTCCCCCAAGCGTTACCAGGAGTAATTTCTGAGTGAAGAGCCAGGAGTAACCCCCTGAGCAGCACCGGGTGTGACCCAAAAAGCAAAAGCAAAAAAAAAAAAAAAAAAACCTCTATTTGGTTTGACAAGACATTATTTATATTTA
>JAJIBD010035609.1:0-18560 GCA_021461705.1 Cryptotis parvus
AATCTGCCATTACTACTCTATAATAGTAAAACACTGGTATCGCTTTATATCCTATTACTGAATGTCATTCTATATTTGTCCTTTTCCTTCTGACTAATTTTCACTCAGCATGATAGACTCCATAGTCCATCCATTTCGAGAGGTAAAACCCCATAATTTCATCTTTTCTGGTTTATTTATAGCTCAGGCCTATAATGTAGATGCAACCACAGTTTCTTTAACCAGTCCCTCTGTTCCGGGCATTTAGGTTGTTCCCAGATTCTAGCTATAGTGGTTTCAAGAGAGATGAATAAAGAAGTAAGATAGTGCTCTTGGCAGTGTGTTTTTCGGGGCCCCTAGGGTATAAGCCCCGGAGTGCCATTGCTGGATCAAATGGGGAGCTCAAAATTTAGCTACCGAGGAATGCCCATATTGTATTCCAAAAGGGTTGGACTAGTTGGCACTCCCCCACCTTAGCAGTGGATGAGAGTCTTTCTTTCCCCCATATCCACGCCAGCACCGTAGCTGTTTTGCTGTTTTGGATGTGAGCTAGTCTCTGTGGGTGAGATGGTATCTCATTGTTATTTTTATTTGCATCTCCTGATGATTAAAGATGAAGAGCACTTTTTCTATGCCTTTCTTGGCTATCTGAATTTTTTCTTGAAGCATATTCATTTCTTCTCCCCATTTTTTGAGGACTGTTTTTTTCTTAGGGAGTGCTACCAGTGCCTATGATCCCTGGATAATAACCCCCTTTGTCAGATGGGTATTGGGGTGAATATCCTTTCCCACCTGTGGATTGTCTTTCTATTTTATCTGGTACCGTTTCTTTTTAGGTGCAGTAAAGCTTTTCAATTTTATAT
The DNA here is from genome assembly GCA_021461705.1 of Cryptotis parvus. NCBI lineage: Eukaryota > Metazoa > Chordata > Mammalia > Eulipotyphla > Soricidae > Cryptotis > Cryptotis parvus. The sequence continues at coordinate 843 of JAJIBD010035609.1, forward strand.
AATCCCATTTGTTTATCATTAAGCCTCCATTTGCTTGGTCAGTGGTGTGGCTTCATTTTAAAGATACTTTCGCTTCATGTCATAGAGCGTTTCTCCTATGTTTTCTGATACCTTATAGATTCATGCGTTACATATCGAGATCTGTAGTCCATTTTGATCTGACTTTTGTGCATTTATGCGTTAGGAAGAAGTCTAAGTTCATTTTTACACTTTAGGCTGCCCAGTTTTCCCAGCAGTTTGTTGAAGAGGCTTCTTGCTCCACTTAATATTTTTTGCCCTTTATCGAAGATTAAGTGGTTGTATATTTGTGGGAGTGCGTTTCAGGATACTCTATTCCATAGGTCTACGGGTCTGTCTCTATACCAATACCACACACACAACCAATTCAGCCTTGTGGTGAAGAAAACTATTTCAAATATTCCTAGAGGAAATTTTTTAAAACAATCTTTACTTTTACCTGACCCAATTTAAATATTTAACAACTTATGTCTCCTTTATTCATGTCTCCTCATTCTTGAAACAAATATTGTCAAATGTTGGCTCAATGTACTTTAATTTAGAACTGTAGTTTTAACAATCTTGTAAAGCACGAACTTCCCATATATCATATAGTCTGTGTCATCTCTATACTGTTCATTTCAATCAATTTAGATCAAATTCTGTTTAGATCCAATCTTATCCTTTTTAAAGTTTGTGTAAATTTTGCAAATCTTCTGAAAAAAAATAACGGTTAAATGAATATTATATTATTTTTATAATCATGCCAAGCTTGAACTTCTACTAGTGGCTTTTATTTATGTATTTATTTATTTATTTATGCATGCCTATGCATTTGTTTATTTATGTATTTATTTTTGCATTTTGGTCACACCGGCAATGTGCTCAGGGTTTACTTCCTGGCTCTGCACTCAGGAACTACTCCTGGCGGTGCTCAGGTACCATATGGATGCTGGTGATAGAACCCAGGCCAGCACAGGCCAGCCACGTGCAAGCGCGGGAATGCCCTACCTGCTGGGCTAATGCTCAGGCCCCAGTGGCTTTTATTTCGTAAGGTCAGGCTCTATTATTCATCAGGACTATGTATTCAGTTTAGCCAATAATTTACTCTTATTTGTATCACTAAAATCAAAAAGTCTATAACATAATTTTTCTCAGTCTATCCACCACATCCGGACTTCCCCTCTGCTACAACCTGCTTCAGACCAGACTATCACAGCCCGATCAAGACAGCCACCTGCAAGCAAATTTTTTTCAATCCAGCCTAGGTATGCTTTCGAACCAGAGACTCTCAGGACATGGGGCAGAGCTGCTACTTGATCCCTATGCCCAGCTGCTCATGAGGCGCCTGAGGCATGGCGGGTTCTACCGGCCTGCCACCCCAGCAGAACCTCACAACAAGCCAGACCACCCTCCCCTACTCCATGGGGCCCACCATTTTCCACACCCGATTTCCACCCAGCAGACTAGACTATCAGCGGCCGTGCAGTTCATTAATCTAAATGCTTTATTTGGAGGTGACTGCAACAGTATGCCACCTGCATGGAAAGCCTGGCAAGTTGCCCGTAGTATTTGATATGCCAAATACCAGAAATATTTATATTAGATCATTCCCATGACCAATTTAATGGTTTGAGGCTCTTATGCCCCTGGGTCAAGCTTATGCCTTTGGGTTCTACTAGCATGAGACAGGACATATGGAGTATATTACTGGAGCCCTGCCCTAGCAAATAGATGATTAACGGAAGATAGTGATAGTGATAGTGATCCACCAAAAGGTCTACAAGCACATGCAAAAATTAAATAAATGGATTGTTCTTAGCATAGTCTGCTAGAACTAGATAATAGAGTCAAATAGAAAGGTGAAACTAATTACTGTGGATCACTAGATGCAACATATACTAATCAAGGCAGAAATAAATTACATATATGTATATATGTATATATCTATATACATAGTGACATAAATTAAGGCATAAAATTTGGTAAGGATTTTGTATAAAATATATGGATATAACTAAACTGGCTTTCTCTATGGGTAGAATTATTAAGGATTTTTCAGTTCACCATTTAAATATCTTATAATGTTTACATTTTTAATTCAGAAAAAACTTGTAAATATATATATATATATATATATACACAATCATATACAGAAAGATAAAGTAGTACACATTAACCATTGTCACACACACTCACAAATGAAATACTAATGGCATTCATACTTGATACAGAGAGATTACTAAGTTTTTCATCCTTATTATAAGTCATTGAGAATGACTGAATTGATAAAATAAGAAGTGGAACGAGGGGAAGCCGACAGCACAGTGGGTAGGGTTTTTGCCCCTGCACATGGCCAGCCTCGTTCAATCCACGGTAGCCCATATGGTCCCCTGAGCACTGGCAGGAGTAATCCCTGAGCGAATATCCAGAGTAACCCCCTGAGCACGCCTGGACATTCCTCCCAAAACTAAATTTGACCCATTTGACCCAGTCATAGCACTCCTGAGGATATAACCTGGGAGGTCAAAACACACAGCAGAAACACCATCTGCACTTCTATGTTCATGGCAGCACTACTAGCAATAGCCAGAATCTGAAATAATCAGACTGTCCAAGAACAGACTACTGGATAAATAAATTGTGGTACATCTACACAATGGAATACTATGCAGCTGTTAGAAAACAGTTATGAAATTGACATAACGTGACAGGCATGGAGAGAACCATGCTGAGTGAAATAGCCAGAGAAATAAAAGGCGACAGATATAGAATGACTGCATTTTACTTGGATATAAAAATATAGTATGATACCAATACCCAAGGTCAGGAAAAACATGGATCAAGAGGTCTTAAAAGGAGTGGAACTACAGCAAGTATGTGGGAGTCAGATGTTAGTAGAATAAAGAAGTGAACAGTGTACTAATAATTTTTGAAAATGATAATACAAGCCTAGAACTGAGAATGTAGGCAAAGGGATATACATGATAACCTCTTAAATGTAAGTATTGTAAGACACAATGTAAGAGAAGGCAAAGAGAGAGAAGATAAAATTCCCCTGCCATAGAGGCAGGATGGAGAAGGGGAGGGAATCAAGTGATAGTGATGGTGGGAAATGGGAACTTACGGGAGGATGGGTGCTGGAGCACTGTATGAATGAAACCCAAACATGAACATCTTTGTAATTGTAAATCCCAGGAACACAAATTTAAACATAAATTAAATAAAAGATTTTTTGCCAGCACTGCCACCCAAAAAAAATAGAACTAAACTTCAGGGGCCCATGAATAGCTCTTCACTATTACAAAATACAGCTTATAAAGAGATCTCAAGTTGATCCTAAATGTCTTTAAAGACCCTGAATATAATACCAACATCTACTTCTGGAACTGCCTGACCAGAAAAGATGTGTTATGCCCAGACTAACTTAGTTAAGTGTATGCAGGCATTATCATGAAATATGTCACCATTCAGAGTAATACAGCAAGAAGTGCATGAGCGTGACAACTGAATGGGTCTGGCCCCTTGGCAGTTCATGTATGAGACACAACTAAAGTGTCTGACTTCGAGAAAGCATCACAGTTCGTCAGCAAGTGCAAGTACCATAAATGATTATCTGACAAATCCCTGGTCATAGCAAAATTATCAGAGAGGGGTTGGAGCGATAGCCCAGCGGGTAGGGTGTTTGCTTTGCACACGGCCGGCCTGTGCTAACCAAGGTCTCAATCCTGAACCCATATGGTCCCCTGAGCACCGCCAGGAGTAATTCCTGAATGCAGAGCTAGCAGAAACCCCTTACATTGCAGGTGTGACCCCAAAAAGCAAAAAAAAAATCAGAGAGGTGGAAAGTTAGATATTTGTTATAAAAGCAGGTTATTTTGAGATGTTACATGATGTAAGGTGCTAACTTTCATGTGGCTGATCCAAGTTTGATCACCAGTATCAATGAGGGTCCTCACTGGCACCTCAGTAATATTCCTGAACTGATCCAGGAGTTGATCCTGGGACCATTCAATGTCCTCCCACCCCAAACAAAATCACCAAAAAATAGAAAGTAAGAAAAGTATAGCTAAATGTTAGTAAGTAGTGTCAAAAATCTATTTGAAAGCTAGGTTTGCACAAAAAGTGTCAAACATGGAAATGAGCTTTGTGGATTAACAAAGTACAGATGGGAGGAATTACAATACAGTGAAATAATGATAGATTTATAATTTAACATATTACATAATATGTATATAAAATTATATACATATATCTTATAAGTATATCAAAAGCAGATTTACCTCCCACTTGATGCCTTTCTGATAATAATAATTGCTTAAAAAAGAGTAATTGCATCAGAGGCACAGGAAAATAGAGGTTTGTAATTAACATAGAAAATTCTGCAAAGGCACCTTACTATAAGTAATTTTTTGGTTGGGGGAGAACTTTTTTAAATTTTTTTTTTTTAGAGTTACACTCTGCAAGTCTGAGGCTACTCTTGGTCTGTGATTTGTGTTGATTCCAATAATGGTGAGAACATGTGGTTCCCAGGATCAACCCCAAAGCTCTAGTATGCATTCAGCCCTGGCCTATCTCAAAGGACTCTGTATAAGAATTTTCAAGTGAGAAATGTACAGGTTCAATTTATTTATATTTATTTTATGTGATAGAATTTGTAAATAACAGAATACTGTAAAAATAGTACCCTGTAAATAACTAGATAGTATATCTAGTTTTCACCAGAGATGATGAGTCAAATGTAAATTTCTATGTGTACTCTCACCATTTTCTTTGCATTGTGGAGGGGATCTATAGAATGGCCTCTGCCTAGGATGCAGAAGTGATTCCAAATAGAAAGATTAGCAGTAATGTCTAATACCCATGAATAATCAGGCACTTCCAACCGAGCACCGCTAATTGTCCTCACCAAGCAAATGCCTCACAGTTCTAGTTTTATAATAGAAAATAATCAGTGAGATCAAAATTAATAAGTTTCACTGTGCTTACAATCTATAGGTTGTAGCAGTCGATTCACTCAGAGTCTGTGCCCCATCTAGATGAACAGAATAAACGATGAGTTTCTTATTTCTCCTAGAATCTGATGAAGACCATCAATAAGAAGAGGTATGTAGCATGCAATAGACTGCATTTAACCCCTTCCTCATTGAGGCCCTCGAAGCTCAAGACAACCCCTGTGAGTCCTCAGCTAGCCTCCTGCAGTTCCGTACTCGAGACATTGAGTACTTAATGATGGGTAAAACCACATCATTGAATTATTTTTAGTATTGTTAACTATAAGTAGAAATAACTTTGTCTCTAAATAGTGCTTTCCCTGAATCAACCAGATGCCATTGGGCTACACTGGCATGTGATAAGGACAAATGGAAATGCTTCCGGCACCCGCTCAGGAAATCGGCAACAACGGATGTCTTGTGATCTAGTGATCTAGTGATCAGCGCTTTTACTTTGTAAGTGAAGCAAATAGAATCAGGTTCGATATTAGTTTTTCATGAACTATTAGGCTTTCGATGAAATATGCCAAGTTAGACTTTTACTTCTATAGGCAGTCAATATTTAAGAAATCAGCTATTCTTGGATAGATATGGGACCATTTTGATATAACTTATGGATTAATTAAAATACAAATCAATCCAGTTTTATAGGTGGTATTGAAACAGTCAAAGGAGCTCAGAGCTATAGTCCAGCAGGTGAGATGTTTGCCTTGCAGGCAGCCAACCCATGTTTGATACCCGGTGTCCCATATGGTCCCCTGAACACCATCAGGAGTAATTCTAGTACAGGACCAGGAGTAACCTGTAGGCACAGCCGATCTGACCCAATAACTAAAAAAAATAGAAAAATAAAACTGTCAAAGGGATTTTAACTCTGTATGTTTAATCATTTTTATGGCAAGGTAACTCCAAAATAATGCATGTTGATCATGTGGGATACTAAATATAAATATAAAGAATTTAGAATTTGATAAGTAGATAATTTTTTATATTCAGAGGAAATAGAAAGGATTATACTTTTTTAATCAACAATCCCATATTTAAAGTGAGCTTTGACTTTTCACTTGTCCAGAAATATTCTCACATTTTTTAAAAACAGTACTTAAATTTTTCACTCAAAGTTTAAGTGATGGGAGCATACTTAGGTAATATTACCTGTAATAATATCTGTTTTTAACATTTTTTCCGAAAAATAATAGCACAGCCATTTCCATAGAATATATATTTTAAATCAATAAGAGTACTATAATAGCAAAACAAAATAGATAGTTTTTTGCGTAGCAATATCCCCAGCCTAACAATTATGGTTCCAAACTTTACTTTCTTGACTTACTTTATCACTTTATAAGATATTCACATCTCTACCATTATTAGCTAGTATACATCTACTTTTTACTGCCTTATTATGATATATGAAGCTTAGCTTCCTTTAACGTCTGCCATCCTAATTATCATCCAATCCTTACCATTCTCCAAGAACAAAGGCAATTTCTCATTAGATTATTATTGATATAACTAAGCTATCCAATTAAATGAAAAATATTGGCTCATTTCCCACTCATGGTATTTCTATGTGGGAAGAACTTCCATTAGGGGAGCCTTTCTCTTACCCACTTCATACAAGTAGAGTTATGTGATCTTAACTGAAAAAAAATTGAAAAATAAAAGACACAATTCTACTCACATCTACCTTCTTCCCCTCTAAATGACCCCCAAGAAGGACCGTTCCCCCAATCTTCTTGTTTTCCATGGAAACTCTCCTATGAGACAGGCTAGAAAGAGAACTCCCCTTACCCAAAATTTGAAGTTGGAAAGTTTGCTGGATAGAATTTAAAGAAGGCTGGTATCCCCCCCACTTGATAAGTTAGAGTGATACTAAGTAGGTTAGAGTGATACTAAGTAAATGTGACATTTTGAACTCCAGTCTGCAATAAGTTCTCAGTTCATATACTAAATAGGTAAAGAACCATGCTTTTGAATCCCCTAGAGATCCAACACTATCTCATCATCATTCAATTAATTTTTCTGTAATACTATGAAATTCCTTTACTCTTTATCTAACTTCCCATTTTTCCCTAGAATTAAACATTTTTCTCCAATTTTTCTTATCAATGTGCTCTTTTTACTAGTTTTTTTAAAGTTACTATATTTGGATTCCCCTTCACAAGATAAATTTATCCTAGCAAACATGTGTCCCTTTTTATTTCTAAAGCCACATTTTCAACCTTTTTGTGACTATTACCAACGTCATACCAGTTCCTTCCGAGGGTTTTCCTTGTCCCAACAGTTGACTTCCTAGTATAGTGCTGTGGACCCCATTTGTTTGTGGGCTTTGTGATCCCCCTGGAGTATTCTGAGGATAACACTGGAGGTCATATGATATGGATCTCGGTTGAGAAACACCACTCTAAAACTTTCCTTTTGGAGCCTTACTATCTCAATTTGGGCTGATTACCCACTAGTTTTCATTCTGGAACTTTCTTCATCTGTACAATGAAATTTGTGTCTTCCAGCTAACTCCCTCTCTCACTCTTGATGTATTTATTTTGGTAGCATGGTATTCTCAAGTAAATAGCTGAAAATATTGCTTAATTCAGACTTCCAGTACTAAAAAAGCTTTATCATATATTTTCAACAAAAACAGATTAGAAATTTACATCAGAAATAATTTGAGCTATGTTAAGTGTTATTTAGTCTATTTTAAACTCAGATTTTATTAATCAAAAATAATAAGCAATTTGAATTCCTCATCCTTTAATGTTGTCTGTTTTTTTCCCAACCTGAAATTCTTAAAAAGCATTTGTTGCCTAGCCGTATCTTTTAAATAACCCCTCAAATTTGTTTAGTTTTTACCCTCAAATTTTATGAAAGATTTTTGATTAATTTATGGCCTTCAAGTAGCCAAAAGAACCTAGAAATGAAAATGTGACATTACCAATCAGACTGCAGAAAAAGCTTCAAAGGAACACTTCTCATTCTCTTTCTGAATATGAAAGGTCTTATTTGTAGCCCTTACTGCTTCTGTGATTATTATTATGATTTTTAGAAAATACAGAACAGGCATGTTGATCTGCAGCTTTTATATTTTAACAGAGAATAAAACTATCACTATCTATCACTATCTTCCCTGTTCATCATCTATTTGCTAGAGCTGGGCACCAGTAATATTCTCCATTGACTTGTCTCTTGCTAGTAGAACCCAAAGGCAACTGCTTACTCCAGGAACATAAAGAGCCTCAAACCATTATATAAGGTCATGGGAATGACCTAGTATAAAATGTTATTGGTATTTGGTATAATAAATGTGACATGAAGCAGCTTGCCAGACTCTAAGTATAGAGGGTGGCATACCCTTGTAAACACCTCTAAATAAAGCATTTATTGATAAACCATGCGCCGCTAGCAGCGGGCGTGAGCCAGGCAGTGATAGTCTGGTCTGCTGGGTGGAGTTGTGACTAGAAGGAAGTCCGGATGGAAATGGCGCCTCATGGGAGTAGGGGAGTCGTCTGTCCTGTTTGTGAGGCTCTGCTGAGTGGCGGTTAGAACCTGCCATACCTCCCAGGTGCCTCATGAGTGGCTGAGCAACAGGGAGAGAAAGTAGCATCTAGCCCCATGTCTGAGAGTCTCTGGTTCAGCATACCTTGCCAGATTGAAAAAAAAAGAGAAATGAAACATAATAGTTTATAATTTGTGTAGAGAAAATACAAACATCAATCCTAGAAGTTCGGGTTATTGCTATTGCAGCTATTTGCCCAAGAGTTACTAGATAATGGCCTTGAAATAGCCCATAAAGGGTTTGAACTTTTAACATGAACTTCAAGTCACAGAACTACTTGAAACTACCCTAATTTTAAGCTACCTTTAAATTAGTAAGATAATCCACTTACTCTATTTAAACAGAATTGAGCAATACTTTATCTTCTTTCCACTTCAGTCCTAAAGTATCCAGACATAGAAGTTGGAGAGTTTTCTCATTATTCCTATCTCTTGAAATTTTCTTCCTTTTCTAAGTTGCTTTTCATTTTTTTTAAAAAATTACTTTTAACATCATGATATATAAAATTATAAAGTTGTTCATGATTGGGTCTCAGTCAGCAGTGTTTTAGCACCCATCCCTCCATCAGTGCACATTTCTCACAACTAATAATCCCACATTTCCTCCCCAGTTTTCCCTATGGCAGGCAATGGCAGGCACTTTGGCACTTTTCCTCTCCTCTCTATATGTCCCTTCTTTACACATTGTGGCTAGCAATAGTAATGTAGGGGTTATCATGTATATTCCTTTGCCTACATTCAATGCTCAGTTCTAGTCTGGTATTACCATTTCCATCAATCATTAGCACACTGCCCCCTTCTCAATCTTACCTAAACTGACTCCAACATACTTCTGGTAGATTCCAACCACTGACAAGTACTCATGGTCCATGTTTTGCCTGGCCTTCGATATAAGTATCGAGTTTTTTTACATCCTCAAATGAATGTAAGTCCTTATATATTTGTCCTCTCTTCTGACTACTTTCACTCAGAATGATACTCCATGTGCATCCATTTATAGCAAGTCCCAGAACTTCATTTTTTTCCCACAGCTCTGTACTATTCCATTGTGTAGATGTAGCACAGTTTCTTTACTAAGTCATCTGCACTCAGCTTTTTCCAGATTATGGCTATTGTGAATACTGCTGCTATAAACATAGAAGTGCACATGGTTTCTTCTGTAAAATTTTGTATTACCAGGGTATATTACCAGGAGTGGTATTGCAGGAGATCAATTTTAGCTTAGGGAAGAATGTCCATATTTTCCAAAAAGCTGGGCCAGTTGATATTCCCACGAACAATGGATTAGGGTCCTGTTCTTCCCGCATACACTTGCTCTTGCTTTTGGTTGTGTGCTTATTTCTGTGTGTGTGATGATATCTCATTGTTGTTTTGAATGAATATCCCTTGATGATTAGTGATAAAGAGTATACCTTGCAATCTTCTTTTGCTTTCTCATACTTTCAGTCATTTTCCTTCTGTTGGGAATTTGGCAGTCATTTTCTTTCTTTTTTTACCCCCTTCATATTGGAAGCAATTTGATTGTAAGAGAAATGTTACTATATATTTAATATTTACTTTATTTATCCTCTCTGAAGTTTAATTCTTAGCATATCAACACAAAAGCGAGAGATGTGTCTCATATCATAACAATTTTACATTGCTCTTAAGGGATTCAGCTACCACTGCAGATGAATCTTTATCCCCTTGAAAGTATATGCAAAACACCATATTTATATGCACATCTTTCTTTTTTTCAGGCTGAATGTTGGGCTTTTTTATATTATTTTCCCCATAAGTTATAGTCCTTGAATATAGCAGAAACCATTGGCTTTAATGAGAGTAACTGTGGAACCGCTGACTGATAAAACCTGAAGAGGATGAAGCAAAAAATATGTAGGTCATAGTTCTACAGTAGCCCTTAGCAATCTATAGGACTTAAATGACCATTGGATCTACTTAACTCAAAAAATAAAAAGTAGGCTATACAAGGATTATGCAACTCTTTCATTTAAAAGGCCAAATAAAAATATCTTATTGTTCACCTAGTGAATGTAAACCTTTTGGTTATCAGATAATATTATTTAAAATGAATGATGATGATATCTCACTTTAAAGAAAGGAATGAAAAAGAATCACTAGTAATGGAATTCAAATTTGCTCTGTATGCTGGTCTCCTCTAAAGTTTTATTATACTTCAAGATGTATCTTACTAAATACCATTCTATGTATAGCTATGTATTTACTTCAGATTTTAATGAAAAACAAGGAAAATGAAACTCTTAAGGGAAATTTTGTAAATGGGATTCTAAAATAGCTTCTTAAATTCGTTGTTTCAAGTATATTTTGGCAAAGTAGTATTATGGTGAGCACAATAATAGTTCTAAAAAATCCTTAAAATCTTTCACTTTTACCATTTAAAATTGCTATTAAGTTAATGTTGACACCATTTCAAACAAGTCGTCTTAAATAGTTTGTTTTATATCTTTTCTTATAAACTTGTTTCATCAAAATGCCAATGCTAATCGGCCTGCAGCTGGTTTCATATTGGAACTGCTCTAACAAGAACTCTCTAGTCATTCCAAGAATTCCAGAATTCTAACTTTCATAGGAATAATGGACTTATTTCATCAATTATGTTCTTTCCTCTGTGTTTACTCTTTCTTACCTTTCACAGAATACTTTTATCAGCTTAAACATACATTCAGGTAATCAAAAGTCTACTTCCTCCTCCAGCCACTTTATATTCCTTTTGGCTCAAGATGCAGAGACCAAAAATATTCTTCTGAATCTAAGTCACAAGAAAATTGGAAGAGGAAGGTGATGGAAATCACAGGATGCCTGTTTGGGTGGGTGAGCTAAGGTCAAATAACCTGAGTGGGTGAGAAAGAAGAACAAGTCTATTCTTAATGAGGTACTTGTTTTGTCTATGTTCATAAGCTTAAAGATGCCCTACACCTCAGCATCTCAAGTGGCAGGTGGCAGAACATAAAAATGTGAGGCATAATAAAGAAGAAATGTGAGACATCTTTAAGCACATGAACATGGACAAAGTACAAGTACCTAACCAAGAGGGAAAGAGAAAAATACTCCAAAAATAGGATGTTTGTATGGTCACAATTTTACTGAAAAACAGTACTTTAGCATTTGGGAATTTTATAAAACTCATAGACAAAAAGGCCCTCAAACAGCACATCATAGGAAAATGCTGAAAGTCAAAGACAAGGAGAAAAATCTTGAAAACTGTAGGAGATAAATGACTTGCTAGCTACAAGGAACCCCGGTAAGATTAACACCTGAATTTTCAGCAGAAGTAAGGTAACCCAGCAGGCAGGGATAATATATTCAAAGTGCCCAAAGAGAAAAATCTTCCAAGCAATAATTCTCCATCCAATAAGTTATTAATCAAACATTAAAACAGACAACCAATGAAAACACAATAATATTTTCCTAGAAGACTGACCTTACAGTAAATTCTAAAAGCATTCTTTGGTTTGAAAATAAATATTACCAGAGGGCAGATTATTTTACTATTTTTTATGAACAGGGATGTAGATGGTCTTATTGTTTTAAATTTTTAATTATATTGTTAATATACCACCATAAGATATGTAATTACAAAGATGTTCATGCTGGTTTTCAGTCATACAGTGTTCTACTAACCATCCTCCACCAGTGCCCATTTCCCACCACCAATGTCCCCAGTTCCTTCCTCACCCAGGCTACCTTTTATGGCAGGATCTTTATCTCTTTCCCAGAGGGCAATTTAAACCTATAGGAACAAAGCACATTAACAAGATGATAATGTAATAATAAAGACAATATATGGATATTTTTCTAACTAAAAAGAAACTGTATAAAAATAGAAACACAGAACATTTATATTAAAATTCAATATATGTAAATTTTTAATGAAGATAATTCAAAGTATAGGGGAATAAATATCTAATGGAGCAGAAAAGAATTTTTCCAAGTATTTTAGGTAATGCACTCTGTGCACACCACCCCCCCATCTTACAAACTGGACAATTGTGTCACCATTTATAGGACTTTCAATTTTCACCCTTGTTAATATCTTGGGGCCATATGACCGGTTGAAAATGCTGAGTTAAAGGATTGATGATACATACTAAAGCAATAGGTATAGCTATGTAATATGAGGACATAGAAGAAAGAGCCCTCAAACATTGTAGGAGGAATATAAAATTGTGGAGAAACTTAGGAAAAGAGCTTGGCAATTTCTGAGGTGATGAAACATAGTTACACATAACCCAGTATTTCTATTCCTACCTATATATTCTAACAAATAGAAACATGTCCATGTAAAACTTGTTCACAAATGTTTGTAGCATCTTCACTACTCATAACAGCTCAAATTAGAATCAACCCAAGTGTACTAGAACCAGCAAATGAGAAGCCAAACAGTAATACATTCATACAATGGAATATTAATTGGTCTCAAAATGGAATGGAGAAATGATACATGCCATAAGTTTTAACCTATGTTAATTCTAACTGAAACAAGCTGGTCACTACTTAGTCACATATTTCAAATAGATCAAGTTTATACCAATAAAGGGTTAGGACTGATGAGTGCTGAGGAAATAACTCAAAAAGCATGAAATGCTTTTGTGAATAATAAAAAGTACTAAAATTATTATGCTAATTACATCATATGTATATATACCAAAAATTATCCAAATCAAATACACAAATGTGTAAATTTTTGAAAGGTGGATTATATGGAGTATGTAAATTACATCCTCAAAAGAATAGACAAGTGAATGCAAGAATAATTTTATTGTGGTGAAATGTTATTATTTTCCATATTAATTATTTTGGTACATAGTTCTGTATTTACTTTCACATGTTGTTCAATCACCACTACTACTCATCTTCAGAATTTAATCGCCTTCTCCAACTATGTCTATGTGCCATTAAACACTAACTTTTCATTACACAGTCCCAAGCCTTTCACATAAATTTAACAATGCAAGAACCATCACATAAATAGAATCATAAGAAATATCCTTTAGTTTCAGGCTTATTTATCGGTACAGTCCAGCATCTTTAAGTTACATTTGTTATAGCATGTGTTAAATCTTCTTTTTAGAATTGAATAATCTTTAATATAGACAATTTTGCAATATGAGTTGCAATAATAAGAATATTGTTTTATATGTGCAATGTTACTGTAACACAGAACACACCCACCAAATAGTATCCTTCCAACATGCTCCAGGTCTCTCTCAACTCTACTCTTTCTCAAGTCTCAGTCAGTTGTAACTCAGGGTTTATTTTCATTGGTCATTACTATTCCCTTTGCTTCTATATACCCACATATTACTGAGGTCACCCAGCATTTATCCTTCTCCTTATTTCACTTACACCATTTTGACCAAAGTTAAAGCAAAAAAAGCAGAATTTCATTCTTTTCTCATAAAAGAAGTATGCTCCATTATGCATATAAACCACAATTTCTTTATTCACCCATTTGGTGTTGGATACCTGAGCTTGTTGCCCAGTCTTGAATATGGTAGATAGAGTTTATTGAAGATAGGTCTGCAAGTGTCATTAAAATTAAATAAAGTCAATGAATTGTATAGATGTTGTGTTTTCAAGTTTTTGCAAAGTCTACCCAGATTATTTTGCACAATATAACCAGATAATAAATCAACAGTGAGTAAGGATTCCTTTCACCGCCCAGCGCTAGTTAATTCTGGACATTATTTTTCCATCTGTAATGCTGTATTTTTGTTTCTAATTTTTTACTGAATCACTGTGAAGCAGATCATTTTATTTATATATTTTAATTAACATTTTATTATACCACCATGAGATATGCAATTACAAGGTGCTCAGGTTTGAGTTTCTGGTCATGCCATCCCTCCACCTATGTCCATTTCCTGCCACCAATGTCCCCACCTCTCCCTCTCTTAACCTGCTTCCATGGCAGGTTCTTCTCTTTTCTCTCTTTCTTTCTCTTCTCTTCTTCTTTCTTCTTATTCTCATTCTCTTTCTTTTCTCTTTCTTTCTCTTTCTCTTTCTTTTTCTTTCTCTTTCTTTCTCTTTTCTTTCTCTTTATCTCTCTTGCTACTCGCTTCCCTTTCTTACACATTGTGGACAATATATACATTTAGAGGCTATCATGTGTATCTTTTTGTCTATATCCAATACTCAGTTCTTGATAGTTTTATCATTTTCAATGATTATCAGTACACTATTATATTCTCTGTCTTACCTAACTTCTGACTCCACACATTTGTGGTATACCAGGCTTTGAGATATCGTGAAGGCACTTCCCACCCATGTGCCATGGGAATTGGGCTGTGTCCAGCTGTGGAGTCTGAACCTTGAAGATGACTGTAGTTGTGTTGCAAGAGGTACCTGGTTTCTGGGAATCTGACAGGGGGCGGACCAAGGGTCAAAAGCTTCCCCAGCCCAAGATGTCCCATCAGCCTAGCACAAGGCAGGCAGGCAGAGACTCCACCCTGCACCTGAGTACCTAGTGTCTGGCCAAGAGCCTTTCAACCATTTTTTAGCTATTCATGCTTGGGTTTCAGTCAACAAGTGCTCTAACACCCATCCATAACACCAGTGCTTATTTCCAAACACTAATCCCCATGTTTTCCTGCCCCACGCCCACAACTTGTCCTTATGGCAGACACCTTTCTTCTCTCTCTCTCTCTGCTTTTTCACATTGTGGTTCACTACACAGTCCCTAAAGGGTTATATATATATATATATATATATATATATATATATATATATATATATATATATATTACCTACCCACTTCACATTCTCAGTTTTAGTCTAGTGTTACCATTTCCAACTATTATTGTCTAGCTGGAACCTTCAATATCTTACCTACCCTCTGCCGTGGTGAAATGGCTTAGGAGGCTGAAAATGGCTCAGTCCCTGGCCAGGTTCAACACAACTCTAGAACCAGCAGACATGTGGGCTGATGTGACTGCACCATTGACTTGGAGCTGGATGGAGTACCTCCCCCATCCCTCCATGTCCCTGTGTGTGTGGCTATGAGCCTCTGTAGCCACCACCACCAGCAAAGCCAGAGAAGAGAGAGACCAAACACACAGCTGTGCCAGATTTAGATAATCAAGTTTAGGGAGTCCTTCCCAGGATATTGCCATTTATATATACTGTAAGGATCATTAGTTGGGTAAAAAAACTGGGGGAGCTGATGGGAATGGGGAGTGGGTGTTGGGTCTTGGCCCACGGAAGTAGGCACATTGATAATGGGACATTGGTGGTGGAATGGGAAAAGGATGGAAGGACAGGTGCTGGAACACTGCATAACTGAAACCCAATTATAAATATCTTTTAACTGTATATCTCATAGTGGTATTATAAAATAAGATAAAAACCTCTCTTTTACATAAACACTGATGGCAGTGGGGACAGCTACAGGAGTAATTTTACCTCTGAATTAACAACTTTAGAAATATTATTATAATGTCTACTATGATTTCAATGATAGATTATGCACCCATTCCTTTTAACACCCACTGGTCCCAGAGTGGGACAATTAGAATTTACCAGGAGGTCACTACCCTGGCTAATGTTGAGACTACCCTTTTAAGATCAAATGAGAGATTGTGCTAGTTTGCCCTCAGACAAACAAGCATTACTCTTTCAGTAAACAGAGGCCAGGGCACTCAGAATTATCCTGGTGCAGAAAAAGAAATAAAATGGACATTGTGGGTACCATCTAGATTGCAGGAAGTTCATGAAATTATGAGTGATACCCCCAGAATATATATCCATTAAGATGCATTTCTTTATACCAACCATCCTGCCTTTTGCTGCAGTGTTTTTTACATAAGAGTTAATCTCAGAACAAGGACTAGGCCTTGGCACAATCATTTCTTTAGACCTGAAACAAGTGTCGCACCACTTACATCTACACCTAAAAGCTTACTTTGACACTTGTTGACACTACCCTACCTGAAGAAAGGATTATGGCTTTTGGATATGTAAAAGGGACTGATTTGAGGTAGAATTAGTCACTTTGGTGGGATACTTGGGCTCTAATGTATGCTCAGAGTTCTGGCCAAGAGAGAAAGGTCTGAGAATCCTATTAACTTGGATTATTGTAGCAGAGCTTGTTTTATTATTGATAATTTTAAAGGCTTTGGAACACATAGCAGAAACACTATCTGTACTTCTTTATTCATCTCTGCGCTATTCACTATAGCTAGAATCTGGAAACAACCTAAATGCCCGAGAACAGAGTGGACTGCCTAAAGAAACTGTGGTTCATCTACACTATGGAATACTATGCGGCTGTCAGAAAAGATGACATTATGAAATTTACCTGCAAATGGATGGACATGGAGTCTATCATGCTGAGTGAAATTAGTCAGAAGGAAAAGGACAGATACAGAATGACTGCATTCATTAATATGATATAAACAGATACCAGTGTTTTACTAAATATGGGAAATGGTAATGGCAGACCTAAACTCACCACTGAATATACACAAAGAGACTTAAGTGATAAACTCTAAATATCTGCAGGGTTAGCCACAATGTAAAATAAAAGGAGAGAGATTCAGAGACAGAGAGAGATAGAAAGAGAGGAAACTGGGGTACCTGCTATTAAGGCGGCCTGGGGGCGGGGGGAGGGTACATTGGTGGTGGAAATGGGGTACTGGTGGAGGGATGGGTGCTGGAATACTGTATTACCAAGAACCAATTATGAACACCTTTGTAATTGTATGTTTCACGGTGGTATAATAAAAAATAAAAATAAATTAAAAAAGGCTTTTTGAACTGAGCTGAACTCGTGGTTTTCCCATCTGATGCTGGTTCTGAGATAAAGGAACTTGTTCCCTGATACTGTTGATATCAGGGACAACCCTGGGCCTCTAGCAGATAACTGAACATAAAATTTTCCTACAAATGGATAGAAACGGAGAGTATCATGTTGAGGGAGATGATATAGAAGGAGAAAGACAGATATAGAATGACTGCATTCATTTGTGGAATATAAAATATAGATATGAGACTAGATCCAATAACAGGGCCAGACACTGATAGCTGATCAGTGTCTGTATTGGAAAACACAATGCATAAAATGAGAGTGAGGGAAGAAGAAAAGTGCCTGCAATAGAGCACGGAGACAGATTGTCAGGGTGGGTATGGATGGAATGAAAGGAGGAACACATCG
>JAJIBD010035611.1:0-12084 GCA_021461705.1 Cryptotis parvus
GTCCATGAGCAGGTGGCTCCAAGACCAGGACCCTAAAAGGCTGCCCTGGATTTTTAAGGGATTTATCCTCTGCGTTTGAACCAACCCTCCAGCCAAAGGCAGCAGAATCTTCTTTCACTCTTTCTCTCCTAGATAAAAAGGTAGCCAGAGGGTTGGGGGGGATAGGGAATTAATGACTTAATGCCTACAGAACTCTAGGAACAACCTGCTGCAGATAAGACCTCTTTATTGTTAATTGTTATTATTGTTGTTGTTATTGTTATGAGCCCAACTCCTATGAAATGCTGCCACTGCTCTGTTAAAGACCTCAGGTCAGGGGTTTAATTAATACTTCTCCTTGCCAGCAGCCCCAGGCGCCTTGTTCCCACCCCCGCATCTGGGTTCCACCTCCTCTGAGCCTCCTCCCACAGGGTCCCTCCTGGAGTGCTTCCATCATCCCTTCACTCCCGACAGCAGCTTCCTCTTCCATTCCAGCCCCCAGCTCTCTAAACTGTTGCGCCTGCGCCCTGGGCTACCCGTAATCTCACAGGTGGCCTCCAATCTTGATTTCTCTTTTTCAGTGGTTTCCTAGCCCCCCCCCCCCCGCCCCAGTACACTGAATTCTATCTCCAGTTTTCAAAATCCCAATGTTTTGGGAGTTGTGAAAGCTAAGAGAGGGACCCCTACAGTTCCCACCTACTGCACCCCAGCCCGGCAAGCCCCACTTCCTGTACTGTTCCTGTACTGTGTTCCCTGGTTCCCAGCCCACCTCCGTGAGAACTTGGGGGTTGTTCCTGGGGCAGTGAGGCCGGTTGGGTGGGTTGCTCGGTTTAGGGTTACGGGAGTTTGGCACTAACTCCCATCCCCACGCAGCTGCCTTCTTTAATTAATTAAGTCCAAATTTAAAAAAAAACCCTCTTCAATTGGCCCTCAGTACGTGCCTTAGGGCATATGTCACATCAATTACAGACAACACTAAAGCGTGCTGCGTAAAAGAATGTGAGCCCTTGTAAAGACTCAAACACAATTCAGGCCTCACTGCTTTAGATCACTCTGCTGTAGACGTACCCTGCGGCAGGAACTTCAGGGGAGGACTTGGGCTGGAACAGTCCCTGAGAGATAGGACTTTCTCCAGCTCCAAGACCCTGCCCCCAGCTGCCTAAACTCCTTCACACCAGTTTCCTTCTGCCTTGACTTGGACATTGAAAAGGTTAAGCTATTGCAGTCGGCGTGGTGGCCTGATTTTCTGAAATAGGACGTCCCTCATTCCGAAGTCCTTCTCTCCACTGTTCTAACTAGCCATCTTACAGAGATAGAGTCTATAACCTCTAACAGTAGGTGTAGGGCTGAGTTGATCTGTTCCTTTTTCCCAGGGATGCTGTTCCCAGAATTAACTGCTAATGCTATGTGGTGGTGTGTTGCTATTATAGTTGGTTGGTTTGGGGGGTTACAGCCAGCAGTGCTCAAGATCTATTCCTGGCTCTATGCTCAGGAGTGAACCTTGACAGTGCTCTGGGGAACACATGTGGTGCCAGGAATTTGAACTGGGGTCAGCCCCACTCAAGGCAAGTGTTTTACTTCGGTACTACCTCCTCAGATCCCTAGTTTGAATGAGAAAAACGGTAGCTGTTGCTTGAAGGCAGAGACTTCTTCATGAGCCTTGCTTCTCACACTGTGTGACGACACTCCAGGAAAGTGGATAGAATGTGAAAGACAAGGAAGGGGCTGAGTGGAGCATAGTTACATGCATTATATGCATGGACAGAGGAAGCAGATTTGACTGGGTCAATGCCTCCTTCTCATTAACATTGTCCTTTCTACTCATCTGAAATTAAAAATAATTTTTAAAAAGTCCACCAAATAAACATGGCCTTCCTTATCCTGTATTTATTGAAGCCAATATGTGAGTTGACTATGAATCACTTTGTTCTTTTATGTTGGCGGGATTTGTTACTCTCCATTTCAGTTCAAACTTCCAGGGAGCAGAGACCACAGCTGTTCAATTTGCTTTGTATGGTGTCCAGCAAAGGGCTGTGGTACAGTGTCACTGAGATGTCCTGGACTTGGACCTTGGAGAAATGTGCTAGCTCGGGGTATGACCCTTACAATTTGGAACACATAGCCAACTGCTGTTTAAAAAACTAGGGGAATATGGGGCTGGAGCGATAGCCCAGCGGTAGGGGCGTTGCCTTGCCGCGGCCGGCCTGTGCCGGCCCGGGTTCGATCCCCGGCATCCCATATGGTCCCCGAGCACCGCAGGAGTAATTCCTGAGTGCAGAGCCAGGAGAAACCCCTGAGCATCGCCGAGTGTGACCCAAAAAAAAAAAAACTAGGGGAATAGCATTTTCTATCAAGCTTATCTCCTAGAGTTGAGGAAAGGATTTAATGAGGCAATACTGGAGAAAACTTAGAGAAATTCTTAGATGTGTGGCTTTACACAATTATGAAATACATTTTAATACTAATGAGAGCAGAGTAATCCAAATTCAAATTCTTTAGATATTTGAAATGGAGATGACGTGACCCAGAGTCCATTGCTGTAGGGACCTATGAATCAGTGACATTTCCAGGCAATAGTTAAAAGCTGGAGACTGAAGTGTCACTGGCTGTCCCAATCGTCTTTTTCATCTCAGCCACAGGGCAAAAAAAGATGTACTAACATATTTGCCTTTTAAGTTCATTCTCTTTTGTTCCTTGTGCTTTAGAAACACAGAAGGCTTTAGAAACACATTTTACTTGCCCACCCTTCCTTCCTTCCTTCTTTTTCTCTCCCTTCCTTCCTTCTTTTCCTTCTTTTTTTTCATTTTTTTGCCACACCAGAACTGCTCAGGTGTCATTCCTGGAGGGCTCAGGGGACCACATGTGGTGGTAGGAATTAAACCAGAGTTCATTGTATGTAGGGCATAACCTAAACCCCTGTACTGTCTCTTTGGCCTCAGTATTTAACTTTTCATGAAAATTCAAATTGAGATGGGCATGTGCAAAGGCAAGTGCCCTACCGGCTGTCTATCCCTCTAGCCTATGAAAACATTCTTTTTTTTTCTTGCTTTTTGGGTCACACCCGGCAACGCTCAGGGGTTACTCTTGGCAGTGCTCGGGGGACCATATGGGATGCCGGAGATCGAACCCAGGCCGGCGCAGGCCAGCCGCGTGCAAGGCGCAACGCCCTACCCACTGGGCTATCACTCCGGCCCCCTATGAAAACATTCTTGAAAAACTTTCCCTAGCCCAAGAAGCCCTATGACCCAAGATTATTGATCTCCCAGTCAGGTCATATGTGGCTGTGAAGTGCAACTCCTGAGGATCCTATGCGACAGGACTGCAGGGCCAGAATATAGAAAAGGGAGACACTGGTGCCAGCTACCAGAGACCAGGGTCCTGTTCTGTGACATGCTAAGTGATGACACTGACTGGCAGCCCCCAACTTGCTCAGCTTCAGCAAGTTTGTGAAGAAGGGGCCTGGCAGAGCAGGGAAGATGGCATCTTCCTGCCAGCGCTAAGGTCCAAGACTCCAAAGCACACTCTAAAGTATCAGTCACAAAGGCTTTAGAAACACAGAAGCAAGTTCCAGAGTCCTAGAAATAATAATAATAATAATAATAATAATAATAATAATAATAATAAATAATAGAATGGCAGAGACATAAAATAAAGAAGGGTAACATAGAACTAAACGTTACAATCGTTCTTTCTTCATCCATCTCACATCAGGACAGTCAGTGTTTGGCCCCCAGGAGCAGGTAGTGGTTTCTCAGGGTGAGCCGATCAAGCCCTCTGCAAGATCACAGCACAGCCCCATGGAGGGAAGCCTGGCTTCTGTCTGACTGGGCCGGGTGACTTTAGCTGAGCCATTAAATGTTCCTTGGCGCAAATTTCCTTCTTTGGGAATATACCTGTCCTGCCTGCCTTGCAGGGTGGTTGGAAGACAGGTGAGATAATAGACCTAACCTCCCAGCAAAGAGCTATAAAGCACTCATCAGTGGAAGGTAAGAATATTACTATACTAATTAGTGGAATTAGTGGGAGCCCTTCAGGAGGTTGGTCATGGGAGAGTCACAGAAATGGGGACAGTCACCTCTTTTATCACTCCCAACACTCCTTAGCAGAGCCCTGACTAAGGGACTGGAGTCAAGAAGGCAAGTTCGACATTTCAGGCAGAGATTCTGAGTTCACACCCTTCATGAATGTCAAATTCTTTATGTTGAACCTAAGTCTTTAATGCTTATGCTTCTGTTCTGAGAGATTTTTCTCTCTACATATATTATTTTTATAAGTACTCATACCTGAAGACATTGTCTACAAAAGAACATGACCCAGAGTTGTCAGATATAATCCCTAGAGCCCGAGAAAACAAGCATTTGTTTGAGAAAGGGGCCAATGACAGAGTCAGTCCTTGCCCCTTCATTCATAGTTTCAATCTCTTGCCTAACTTTGTCCCAAACTCAGGTCAATTTACTTCCTATAGGATTTTCTTCCCCTGAGAGGAAGTGCTATTTTGGGTATTGAAAATGAGGAAGTCAGTTTTAACGAAGACTTATTTGTTCAGTGTGTTTTTAGATAAAGGAAGTGGGATAAGGCGTTTTCAGTGAAGCCAGAACTTGGAAAACCTCTGGGAAGTCGGGTTTCGGACGGTCATTCTGCCCCTCAAATTGCTACCTGACATCTTCCCTCTCAGCACTACGCACTTTTCAATTAGGGGCACCTTCTCCTGGCTCTGAAATTGGATAAGTGCTACCTTGTTAGCTAACAGCACCAGTAATTATATTAATGATTAATAGCTAATTAGCCACAACATTGTAATACACAATGGAGGTTTCCTATCTCGCAACAGCTCTGCGGCACATTCCCCTCCTGGCTAGCGAGCGAGTGCGGCTCTGGCTCTTCCCACGGCCGTGGCTCGCTCAGCCTCTGCAGCCTGTGCCCGTGGCCCCGCGCATCTAGTGAGAACGCTGCAGCTCGGTCCAGCCGCCCGGGTTCCGTCCTCCGTCCCTCCACACACGCCCTCAGGCTCCGTCAGAATCCCCCCACACCGCCACCTCACTTCATCAAAGGTGCCACCTCTCGCCCTCACGCGAACCTCCTCTTCTCCTTGGGCCCCTTCCTCCACTTTACCTTTCCTCCACCCCGACCCGCCTCCTCAGGTCCCCGGAGCCCACACACCGCTGGCGCCGAGCCCGCTCCCCGACTCCACGGCCCGGCTTCCTTCCAGCAACCACGCCCCCAGCCCCGGAGCGCGGTGCGCACGCGCAGTCCACGCCTTTACCTGGGCGCCTGGCAGTGGGCGGAGTGGGCGGGGTACCGGGGAGGCGGGGGGTGGAGCGCGGCGGGCGGCTTTGTGGGCAGTCGCGCGCTCGCGGGGTGGCAGGAGGGAGAAAAAGGTGCGCCGGGGCCAGCCCCGCGGGGTGCGCATGCGCGCCGCCGCGCCGCGGCCGGGATGCCAGGGGCGGGCTGAGGGAGGCGGTGTCGGCCGGGCGGGGGCGGCGCGCTGGGGGCCGCGGGCGCGCGCGCGCTCTCGCCGCCCCTCGCCCTCCCTCCCCCCCCCCTCTGCGCACACACACAGACACACTCACACACACAGACACACACACACAGACACACATACGCACCCTCCCTGCCTCCCCTTCCCCGCGCGCCGCCCGCCCGCCGGCCCCGCTCGCCCTCGCGCGCTCGGAAGGGAGTCGCGAGACGTCGGAGCGGCGGCCACGTAGCGCTGCGGCGGCGGCGGCGGCCGAGGCCGGGTGTGTGGAGCGGCCCTGAGGACAGACGTTGGGCGGGGTGGGGGGGAGGCCGGCCCGGCCGGCGGTTGTTGCTCGAGCGCCGCGGCTACAGGCCCCCGCCGCAGGGATGGACCGCCGAGGCGGCGGTCGGGGCGGCGGAGGCGGAGGCGGCCGGCCCGGGTGAGTAGGAACCCCCGCACCCCAGCCCCCCCCACCACGCACACACCACGGGGGCGGCTGCAGCCCGCTGCAGCGTCCGCTTCCTCCCTCTGCCCGGCGCGCCGGCCCGGGCTGTGGGCGCAGGGTTCAGCCTGTGCCGAGGCAGCTGCGTGCACTAGGCCGGAGCAGCCCCCACCCGGCAGGGAGGCCCGGGGGCGCTGCGCTCTCGCGGCCCAGAGCTTGCGCCAGGGGGCGGCGGGTGGGGTGGGGGCGCCCGCCTCTGCCCCTTTGGGCCCCTTTGCTCTCTGGAGCCCGGGGTTGCGCTCCAGTTTTGCAAGCAGTTCGCCGACCCGGAGGCCTGGATGGGAGCTTGTGGTTCGGGTTAGCGGCCGAGGGGGAGGCTTGCACCGCTCTCCGGCCAGCTTTCAGCCCTGCAGCTGGTGGCTTGCACCCCTGCCTCCCCCGCCCTGCGGCTGCGCCCAGGCCTCCCACCCCCGGGAGTATTGTGCCTCCCGAGATCGAATGCATCGCGTGTACACCCGCCCCAGAGGATTGTGCAGACCTTTCGCCACCCCCCCACCGTCGCCTCCCTCCAATCAGACTCCAACTTCAGACTCCTCGACGGGAGACACGAAATGTAGTGACCCCCTGCAGATGTAACGTGCTCATTGTCGAGGGAAGCCCCTGCCTCCCCCACCCTCCAAGTGGGGCTTCGCGATTGACCATCCCATATGCTCTTTGAAGAGGGCCAGTCTTTGATCAGTCTCGTGGATCACGCACACACATACACACACGCACACATGCTCTCACACTCTTCCTGATTGTTGAGCAGCCCCTGTCATCGCCATTGTCAAAGAATAGCCGTGCCAGTCAAAGGAATGTGCTTTTTTGCCTTTGGAGAAAGGGTGCTTGGCACAGCCGTATGTAGTCCAGGATGTTCCTTCGTGAGTCTGCCTGTGATGGTCCCGGCATGGCCCCCCTAGGTTCAAGCAGTTCAAGCACCAGCGTCAAAGCTTGCCCCTCTCTGCCTCTGCCTGGACCCTCGGTGTAACTCATATCCGAGTGACGGTTGGGCCCCCGTGAATGAGGTCCACCTGGTGTGTTGGAATCGCAGGACCTTGTGGTGTTTAACGCCTGTAGGATGGCGGAGTGCTTCAGTAGGACAGTCCAGCGGTACTTGGCGAAGAAGTGTCTCTGGCATGGTGTGTCCCCCCTCTCTCCCCTCAGCCCAGGCCCCGTATTGTTCAGGGAATGGTCACTGGCAAAAGCTTTGTTGACATGTGTGTTGGAGGAGGAGGAATAGCTCTGGGTGATGTTCCTGCCCAAGGCTAATGTGAGCAGGGTCATTGCTCGGGGGTCTCCGTGCTGGCCAGCAGCGGAATTGAATACCAAGTGCACGCAAATTCAGAGCCACACACCCTGCAGTCCGCTTTTTGTTTAGAATGTTCTTCCCTGAACTTTAGTGATACTATTCCTGGAAATGGCTACTTCAATGGTTCTTAACCTTTCTTTGGGGGTATACAAGCTACCCACCTCCACCCAGTGAAACAGACAATTCTGAATGCAGTTCTAGCCCTGAGGCAGGTTCTGGGCTGCACAGAAGTGAAAGGAGCTCAAGTTTTGTGCTTCTGCTTTGTTGCGCTTCTTACGGGTTTGCATTTACCTTGCCTGGTCCTGAGCAATAAACAACAAATAGGTTATGTGTGTATCCTGCGTTTCCTTCTGTGATTTCAGTCATTTAGGTATTTGTGTATCTTTTCTGTCTTCCTGTGAAAATGGAGATGTGTTTCAGGAAAAAAGAGTTAAAGCTGGACTGAAAGGTACTTGTTTGATTCGACCAATTGATCATGTATGTGCCTTGCACTCCATGTTTTAAACGTAGCCAGATTTGACAGCAAAGTAGTGATCTGCTTTATGATGATGTCTGCCTGGAATCGTTGTGTTCGTTCAGGTAGGTCTGATCCTTTAAAAAGAAGGTTTTATCAGAGACTGGAGCGCTGGGGCAGTTTATAGGGTGCTTTCCTTACACCTGGCTGACCTAGTTCAATCCCTGGTACCCCATTTGGTCCCAGCACCCACCAGGAGTGATCCCTTAGCAGGGAGCCAGGAGTTAGCCCTCAGCTAACTGGTGTGGCCCCCAAAATAAAAAAGCTTTATCATTTTAATAGTAGAGCACTTGTTCTCTGAAAGTCTCTTTTCTTTTAGCTTTCATGTCTTTATTAAGGTCAACACATTGCTAAGAGAATCGTGTTTAAATTTTTGCCTTAATGGAGGATTTTGATTATAGTTAGGGAATTCAGTTTCTTCATTTAGAATGAGGAACTGGGATGAAAGTTTTACCAATCTGTCAGTAAGCGGGGATAAATATCAGCTATTCCTGTTTCAGTCACTGGGCACCCAGTCTTTGCCTTGTGATCACATTTCAATCAAGAGACATTTATTCCACCTTGTAATCGTGTTGTGATCAGCACTGACAAACAGTTCCCAGCTCTGCAGGAGTTTAGGATCCTGACAATGTTTTTTCACTAAAAGAGTTTTTGAGACCGATAGAATGTTTGCTAAGGGGGCGTTCTGAGAGGCTAAGGAATTCTTGGTATTGGCATATTTTTTGGAAAGCAAGAAAGACCAGGAATCTTGCACAGAACCTGTTCCACACACCTGAAGAACAGCATTTATTCTAATAATTATGTAGTGTGCCCTATTAAGTTGGAAAGCTTGCTGAGATGGCAAGTATCACTTTATTATCTCATAAATGTGCTTGAAAAATGGCCTTATATTGCAGGTTATATATTTTGGATGCCTGAAGTTTTACTGTTGGAAATTATTTGCCTTATCTTGAGCCCAATCCATTTCCCAGTTGCGAGTATGTTACTTTTTCCTAGTCAGCATATATAGTGACCCAGCATTAGGGCTTCAGGGGGACAATGTGCTTCCTTGATTTACTACTGCGGAACCGCTTCTCACCAGTCACTTACCTAGTTAAACACCCACACACCGCAGAGCAGCTGATCACATAACACCTATGACTGTGGGAGCCTCCTCACTGCCAGATCCAGAGCCTGGAAGCCGGAAAACAATCGCCTCACAGTGGAGCTTAAGGAAGGCGTAGTGCTGCCAGCAGCTTACTCGTTCATGCAAACAGCTCGCTGTAGTTTCTCCGGCACACTTCTCCAGACACCCTTCCCTGAGGAGGTTTCAGATCAGCAGTTCCTGCTCAAGGGAAACGGCGCCTGCTTTCTCCGACTGTGGCCTCCAGATCTGCCTCGTGGCACCCAGAAATCTTTCCCTTTCTGCTCTCTCAGTGTGGGAAGTAATCTTGTAGTGTGGTAAGAAAAATAACTTTTCAAGTCTGTAGAAAACGTTGATCAGAAAACGTCCTGCTGTTGTGATTCGGTTTCAGAACGCCTCTGGAAGCCTATGGAAGAAGTCAACTATTGAACAGTTTGTTTTGTTGGTGGTGGTGTTATTTTTCAGTCATCCTTTCTCAAGGGTTTTATAATCTCACCCAAAATGTGAGTGTACATTTGAGTTTTAAAACGTGTTTTATAAAGTCAGTTGAGGTACAGCTTAACCACAAAATGTCCTATGGCTTCTCTCTCTCTCTCTTTTTTTTTTTTTTTTTTGCTTTTTGGGTCATACCCGGCAATGCTCAGGGGTTAGTCCTGGCTCTGCACTCAGGAATCACTCCTGGTGGTGCTTGGGGGACCATATGGGATGCCGGGAATCGAACCCTGGCCGGCACAGGCCGGCCAGCGTGCAAGGCAAACGTCCTACCCGCTAGGCTATCGTTCCGGCCCCTTCTCTTGTATTTTCTACCCTAGTCTTTGGGAACTAGTTATTCCAAAGGAGAGACCTATATTTCCTCACTGGGGACGCTTGGGTCTTATGCTATGGTTTTAGTTCTCTTTTTCAGCCAGTACTAGCATCGGTTCAGACAGCATGGGAATTCGTTTTGATAGAGGCGAACTGATTTCTGAGTTGGTGACTTTGAGGGTGGATCAGAGAGACCATTCTTGGAGTCAGGCTGAATTAGGTTTGAATCGTAGCCTCACCATTTGTTGGCTTTATGGCATTGGGCAAGTCACCTTGACCCCTCTGGCCTCAGTTTCTTCATCAGCAGATGGGATTTGTTATGAGGAGTAGAGAAAATATATGTAAGCGTTTACCACAGTTCCTGGCACATGTACTTATTTAAGACTCAGTGAACGGTAGGACACAGGTGTTGTGGGAGTGAAACTCCGGATCATTTTGCTTACAAGATCTAGAGGTCTGGCATTGGGACCTGCATGCTTTTTATTTGTGCAGATTTGGGATGAAAAGTTGCAAATATTTGATTTGGAGCATACCTAAGTTCTGCAGGTGCAGTGTGCTTATCGGAACTTTGATTTGTTGCTCGATGGCTGACTCAACCTGGTGGACACAATGCAGGCAAGCTTCGTTTGACAACGGTCCCCACAGACGGTACTTCTTGTTTTAAGCCTAATCAGAGCTTGTATGGTGAAAGGGGGTATTTTAGGATCTTCATTTATCTCAATGGTTCTGTGTTCAGAGTAGAATTGTGCAAAGCCTTGTGTGAATTTTCATGGTTAATGCAAGCTGGAAAGTGCGCAATAGAATCAGTGGAATATCAATGCTTATTTTAGTTAATCTGTTTGTTTATATAGCAGTAACTATTTTTTAAAAAGGCATTAATATTTTATTTTTTATAAAAAAAGCTTATGAACATTTCTTAAAGAATTCCCATGGCTCATCTGAAGCTTTTATTTATTTATTTAACTATTTATCGATCTATCTATTTATTTATTTATTTATTTTCTTTTTTGGGTCACACCCGGCAATGCTCAGGGATTACTCCTGGTTCTGCACTCAGGAATTACTCCTGGCGGTGCTCGGGGAACCATATGGGATGCCAGGGATCAAACCGGGTCAGCCGCGTGAAAGGCAAATGCCCTACCCGCTGTGGTGTTGCTCTGGACCCCCAGGTTTTTATTCTTTTAAATTTTATTTATTTAATCCTTCCTATCTATCTTCTATCTATCTGTCTGTCTGTCTATTCATTCTATCTATTCATTCTATTTAGCTTTTTGAGTCACACTCAGCAATTCTCAGGGGTTGCTCCTGGCTCTTCACTCAGGAATTACTCCTGGTGGTGCTCGGGGGGACCATATGGGATGCTGAGGATTGAACCGGGTTGACCGTGTGCAAGGCAAACACCCTACCCATTGTGCTATCCTCTGGCCCTTCATATGAGGTTTTGATCATAAACTGTTTTTAAGGCTATAG
The DNA here is from genome assembly GCA_021461705.1 of Cryptotis parvus. Taxonomy (NCBI): domain Eukaryota; kingdom Metazoa; phylum Chordata; class Mammalia; order Eulipotyphla; family Soricidae; genus Cryptotis; species Cryptotis parvus. The sequence continues at coordinate 11,139 of JAJIBD010035611.1, forward strand.
ACTTGAAGACCTTCAGCATTTCTGCTTTGGTGTAAAAGAAGAACACCTGCCAAATTTTATCAGCTCTCTGTGTTAGACCTGTACCTATAGATTGTGTGTGCAGTTTATAGCCTTGTTTTAAGGCACAGAGATAGTTTTGTGATACAAGATGACTTCCCACACCTTCTGTCTTTATTTAGTTTTTGGGCCTTACCCAGCAGTGCTCAGTGCTTGCTCTTGGCTCTGCTCTCAGGGCTTACTTCTGGTGGGCTTGGGGACCTACATGTGGTACAAGGATAGAACCCAGCTCAGCTACGCGCAAGGCAAGCACCCTACCCACTGTACTATCACTCTGGCCCCAAGGTTGATTGCTTTGAAAAGTAAATTTAAGCGTATGTTACAGTTTTATTCAGTATACAGCTTTAAAAAGAGGATTTCTTGACATATAATTATTCTGTCAATTATGTAGAATACCATTGTGATAAATATGTGAGTAGGTAGATGTTAGTAATGCATTTGGATTTAGCTCAAGGAATCTGTTAGTCCTTATTTTAAGTAAATTTAATTAATTTTGTTGGGTTTTAGTTTACATCTGGCTGTGCTCAGAGCTTACTCCTGACTCGGCATTCAAGGATCACTTTGGGTGGTGCTTGGTGGGCCAGATGGGGTTCCGGAAATCAAACCCAGGTTGGTCTCCTGCACAGAGAGCACCGTGATTGCTGTACTCTCCATGACCCTTATTTTATTATTAGTCACCAAAAAATAAAATGGCAAGTCCCCTACTTGCCCGTTATTGGAAGCAGTTGCTAGTATTGGATTGCTGATAAAGAGGGGTTGGAAAAGAATGCTTTTGCTCTTGCTAGGGTTCCCCAGATGGACTGGTCTCCTTTCTCCTTTTCAGGGAAGAATTCATGCAGTGCCCTCTGGAAGTATGAGTTCCCTAGGGGGAAAAATAGAAAGTGTACCC
>JAJIBD010035612.1:0-29030 GCA_021461705.1 Cryptotis parvus
GCTGACCATGGAACCCCGAGGAGGGCAGATGGGTTTTGGGAGTGGGCCCGTCGCCTCTGAGGGGTCCCGGAAGCAGCCAGATGTGACTCGCCCACCACACTAGCCACCATTTTTGCTGTCCGGACGCTGCGAAACGGCCTCAGACCAGATCAACAGAGCAAAGCCAGTTCGAGCCCAGGTAGGCGGCTCCAAGAGGCGGGAATCACCGGGAAGTCGTCAGTGGAGGCGTGGTCGTCCCTTCCCCCCTCCATCTTGTCGGACCTGGTGGCCCTGCCGGCGAGCTGCCCACGGGCCAGCACAGGGCCTCACGGAAGGCTGGGGAGGCTGGTGCTCGGCCTGCGCCGGCCTAGCTGACCATGGAACCCCGAGGGAGGGCAGATGGGTTTTGGGAGTGGGCCCGTCGCCTCTGAGGGGTCCCGGAAGCAGCCAGATGTGACCTCGCCCACCACACTAGCCACCATTTTTGCTGTCCGGACGCTGCGAAACGGGCCTCAGACCAGATCAACAGAGCAAAGCCAGTTCGAGCCCACTAAAATAGTGAAACAGTAATGTCTTTTAATGCATTGCAGTCAACGAAGAGCAGGAAAGTTTGTTGGGAAGGAGATATAAAGAGGGAAAGAAATGACATACAGAACTCGCCAAGTGGTTGAGGTGCGGGAGCCGGGGAGGGAGGTGGGGTCATTGGTGATGGGAGATGGGTTTGGGCGGAGGGTGCGTGTTGGAACTCTGTAGAACCAAAGCTCTACCTAGCATCTTTCAATAAAAAAAAAAAAAAAAAGAAAGAAAAGTTCTAGTATTAATTTTTTGAAATGTCTTGAAAATATTTTCAAAAGAGGCTGAGCCGTTCTCACTAGCAGTGAATAAGAAATCCTTTTCTGCTGATACCAACATAGAACTGAGCATTAAATACAGGCTAAAAAATGCACATGATGATGGCTTCTAAGTGTATGTAGTGCAACCCACAATGTGTAAGAGAAGGAAAAGAGAGAGAGGGAGAGAGAAAAGAGATAAAGAACCTGCCATTTAGGCAGGCTATGGGAGGGGGAGGAAATTGGGGACATTGGTGGTGGGAAATGGGCACTGGTGGAGGCGGGGTGCTGGAACACTATGTGACCAAAACCTCCAAACATGAACAACGTTGTAATTGTATATCTCATGGTGGTATAATAAAATGTTTTAAAAAAAAAAGAAAATATCCTCCTCTTTGAGGGGCTGGAGTGATAGCCCAGCAAGTAGGGCATTTGCCTTGCACGCAGCCTGCCTATGCCAACCCGGGTTCAATCCCCGGCATCCCATATGGTCCCCTGAGCACCGCCAGGAGTAATTGCTGAGTGCAGAGCCAGGAGTAACCCCTGAGCGTCGCCGGGTGTGACCCAAAAAAGCAAAAAAAAAAAAAAAAGAAAAGAAAGAAAATATCCTCTCTTCGAGCTGTAGGTAGGTTCCTGCGGGAAACAGATGGCACACATTCAATGGAGTAATTAAAGAGAACCTAGAGAAGAGCCTAGTGGCCAAAGAGTGGGAAGGGTTAAGGGGAACAGGCGAGCAGCTGGAGGCCAGCAGCAGCAGGAAATTGCTGCAGACTGTGGCTTAGAAGAGGAAAGGGGTGCTCAGCTGAACCCTAAGAACCTGAGGCCTACCCCATTACCAACAGGAACTGTGGTCTTTTGTTTGGGGAAGCAACTGAACAGGGAGAGGGAAGCAGGAATCAGTATCTCTGCCTGTCTGCCCTCCTGTCAGTGCCTACCTTGGCTTCACTGTCCTGCAGGGAAGGAGAACAGGGTCTGAAGAAGTCAGGCCCCTGGCCAGAGAGCAGAGGACACTTGGACACTGGGGAGACAAAAAAGCATTTGACACTGATTCTCCAAAAAAGCCAAAAAACATTTGGCTTCAAGTTAGGCATTCTGCTTGATTTTCATGACTCAGGAAAACATTTTATGACTCCTAGATAAAAATTATTGCCATCAAGAAAGGTCAAGCTTCATTCTTTAAAGAAATTGACCAAGCACTCCTGAAATTCGTATGGAATAATAAACCCCCACGGATAGCTAAAGCAATCCTTGTGAAGAAGAAGATGGGAGGCATCACCTTTCCCAACCTCAAACTGTACTACAAAGCAGCAGTAATTAAAACAGCGTGGTACTGGAACACGAACACTAACATGGCCATAAACATTGATTCACTTGAATGCCTAACAAACCAAATAGGACGATTACACTTGAAGAGATGTGGCCCACTGCCAGCAATTTCTATCTTCATTGTCTACGCACCAACGTCCACATACAAAGAAGATAAAATTGAGAAATTCTACATGGAATTGGAGGAGTTCTATAAAAAAGATCACAACTTCTACAAGAACATAGTCAGTGATTTTAATGCCAAGATAGGACCAAGAAGATCGGCTGAAGAACTCCACATCGGGACCCATGGCCTAGAAAGGAAAGACAAGGGTGAGAGACTATCTGAGTTCATCATGTCCACCAAGACCATTCATGGGAACTCACAGTTCCAGAAAGCTGAAGCGAAACGTTCGACATGGGAATCTTCTGGCCGACAGTTCCACAATGAAATTGACCACATCATCTTCAATTGACGGTTTTGTCTGACTGATGTAGCTGTCGTCCCCAAATTCCAAACAGGATCGCACCACCGTCTCCTTCGTGCAAAATTCTACTTCCCGCAACGGGGAGAAAAGGCTGCAAAGTTTAAGAAGAGAACTCCCAGAACGACCACCAACTGGGAACTCTTTGGCACCATTGCAGCAACATGGGAAGATACCATCATTGACGACATCGATGAAGAATACAACCGAATGGTTCAGCACCTCCATGATTGTGCGACGAATGCCGAGAGAGAGAGAAAGACACAAAAGGACGCCTGTCTTCAGAAACTCTCGAGCTCATTCGCCAACGTGGCAAGGCGCGAGCCTCAGGAGACCAAATGCTAACGTCCAAGCTTGCTAAACGGTGCAGAGAAGCAATAAAAGAAGACCTCAAAGACAGAAGAGCAGAAATACTGGAAGATGCAGCAGAAGCCGGGAAAAGCATTCACACTGCCCGCCTGTCCTTTGCCAACTATAAGACCAAGATGACTGCCCTCCAACGCCCTGATGGATCTATCACATCTTCCAGAAAGGCAATGGAGAAGATTATCCAGGACTTCTACTCAAATCTCTTTGATAGCCAAATCCACCTGCCCACATACCAAATTCCTCAGGATGGATATGTCATTCCCAACGTTCTCCCTTCTGAAATCCGACATGCCATCTCGCCGGTAAAGAAGGGAACAGCACCAGGCCCAGACAAAGTCAGACCCGAACACCTGAAGAATCTGCCATCGGTACTCATCAATACACTAGCTCGGCTCTTCACACGCTACCTGTCTGAATGCAAGGTGCCCTCCCAATGGAAAACCAGCAGGACAGTTCTACTGTTCAAGAAGGGAGACATTCACGACATCGGCAACTATCGCCCCATCTGCCTGTTGTCTGTCATCTACAAGCTGTTTACACGAGTCATCCTGAACAGGATTAGCAGAAGACTAGATGAAGGACAACCATGCGAGCAAGCAGGCTTCCGGAAAGGATTAAGCACGATCGACCATATCCACACGGTAACCAAGATCATTGAGGTTTGTAGGGAGTTCAAGATGCCGCTCTGTCTCACGTTCATTGATTTACAGAAAGCCTTTGATTCTGTGGAGACTGAAGCAGTCATCGAAGCCCTAGCCAAACAGGGTGTTCAAACCCAATACATCAAGATCCTTCGTGAGCTGTATTACGGATTCACCACCAGGATCTCACCATTCTACAAAGAAGTGACCATTGATGTGAAAAGAGGGGTTGGACAAGGTGATACCATTTCACCAAAACTCTTCAGTGCCACCCTCGAGAACATCATGCAACAATTAGAATGGGAAGGAATGGGAGTGAAGATGGATGGTCGGCAACTACACCCACCTCCGCTTCGCTGATGACATTGTTCTAATAACACCAAACATTAGCCAAGTGGCACAAATGCTGGCTGACTTTGACCGAGAATGTGGAAAGATAGGTCTACAGCTGAATATAAAGAAAACTATGTTCATGAAGAATGAGCTAGTTCCAGAGGCCCCATTCACTCTCAATGGAACAAACATCTCTAAATGCAGCAGTTATGTGTACCTAGGTCGAGAAATCAACATGATGAACAACCTAAAACCTGAGCTGCGCAGGAGGAAGAGAGCGACATGGAATGCCTTCAAAGGCATCGAAGAGATAGCTAAAAAGGAAAAAGAACCTCCGGCTCCAGGCACATCTCTTTGACTCCACCGTTCTCCCTGCATTAACACACGCCTCAGAGACCTGGGCCCTGCGAAAGCAGGATGAGAATGCTATTCGGGTCTCCCAAAGAGGAATCGAAAGAGCTATGCTTGGAATATCACGCCTCACTCAAGTGAGAGAAGGAATCCGGAGTTCTGACCTCTGTCGCTATTCCAGAATCAGGGACGCTGTCTCGTTTGCCAAGGCATCGAAAATCAGATGGGCTGGACATGTAATGCGATTTGGAGACAACCGCTGGACTAGAGCCATTACCGACTGGATCCCACGGGATGTCAAAAGATCACGTGGCCGCCCACCTACAAGATGGTCAGATTTCTTTGTAAAGACCCTGAAGGAACGGTTTGAGGCTCTACATATTCCTGAATCAACCAGATGCCATTGGGCTACATTGGCACGTGATAGGGTCCAATGGAAATGTTACTGGCGCCCACTTGAGCAAATTGATGAATAACGGGATTCAAGTGATCAAGTGATCAAGTGGTACTGGAATAAAAACAGACCTGTGGACCTATGGAATAGAGTTGAGTATCCTGACACCCACCCTCAAAGACATGATCAGTTAATCTTTGATAAAGGTGCAAAGAGTTCAAACTGGAGTAAGGAAAGCCTCTTCAACAAGTGATGCTGGGAAAACTGGACAGCCACATGTGAAAAAATGAATTTGGACCTGTGTCTAACACCTTGCACAAAAAAATCAGATCAAAATGGATTAAAGATCTCAATATCAGACCTGAATCCATAAAGTACATTGAAGAAAATATAGGAAAAACCCTCCACGACATTGAAGCTAAAGACATCTTCAAAGGTGAAACACCATTAACAAAGCAACTAGAAGAAAATATAAACATATGGGACTACATGAAACTGAAGAGCTTCTGCACCTCAAAAGAAACAGTGACCAAGATAGAAAGACGGTCCACACAATGGGAAAAAAAAATTCACCCAATACCCATCTGATAAGGGGTTAATATCCAGGATATATCAGGCACTGGTACAGCTATATAAGAAAAAAACAGCCAACCCCATTAGAAAATGGGGAGAAGAGATGAACAGAAACTTTGACAAGGAAGAAATTCGAATGGCCAAAAGGCATATGAAAAATGCTCATCATCACTAATCATCAAGGGATGCAAATCAAAACAACAATGAGATATCACCTCACACCACAGAGATTGGCCCATATCCAAAAGTGTAAAAGCAACAAGTGCTGGCGTGGATGCGGGGTAAAGGGGACTCTCATACATTGTTGGTGGGAATGTAGACTTGTACAACCTTTCTGGAAAACAATATGGACATTCCTCCAAAGACCAGAAATTAAGCTCCCCTTTGATCCAGCCATACCACTCCTGGGAATATACCCTGGGAAGCCAAAAACACACAGTGGAAACACAATCCACACTTTTATTTTCATAGCAGCACTATTCACAATAGCCAGAACCTGGAAACAACCAGGATGCCCGAGAACTGATGACTGGATAAAGAAACTGTGGTACCTCTACGCAATGGAATACTATGCAGCTGTCAGAAAAAATGAAGTTATGAAATTTGCCTATAAATGGATGGACATGGAAAGAATCATGTTGAGTGAAATTAGTCAGAAGGAAAGAGAGAGACATAGAATGACTGCATTTGTTTGCATGACATAAATGTACCAGGTGATCTTACCAAAAGTGGAAATTACCACAAGCATGTGGGAGTCAGAGGTTAGGTAAGATAGAGAAGGGAACATGTGTGAATAAATGTCAAAAGGTCTGATACCAACATAGAACTGAGCATTAAATACAGGCAAAAAATGCAAATGATGGCTTCTAAGTGTATGTAGTGCAACCCACAATGTGTAGGAGAAGGAAGAGAGAGAGGGAGAGAGAGAGGAGATAAAGAACCTGCCATTTAGGCAGGCCGTGGAAGGGGGAGGGAATTGGGGACATGGGTGGTAGGAGATGGGCACTGGTGGAGGGCGGGTGCTGGAACACTGTGTGACCGAAACCTCCAAACGTGAACAATGTTCGAATTGTATATCTCACGGTGGTATAATAAAATGTTTAAAAAAAAACAAAGAAAGGTCAAACTTCATTACTATTTGAGTTTGATACACAGACATAATATATCTTTTGTTCGGATATTTTCAATTTCTCAAAAAATGCTGACCTATGTGAAGGTATCATTCATTTCTTTAAATTTATCCCTATGTATGTTTTGATTTTTTTTTGTCTCCCACCCACATGGCAGAGCCTGGCAAGCTACCCATGTTGTATTTGATATGCCAAATACCAGTAACAATTATAGACCTCATTCCCATTACCTGATGGAATGATTTGAGGCTCTTTATGTTCCTGGAGCAAGCAGATGCCCTTGGGCTTTACTAGCATGTGACAGGGTATATGGAGATGTTACTGGTGCCCGCTCAAGCAAATCGATGATGAACTGGAAGACAAGTGATACAAGTGATGTTTTGATGGGTTTTGTTTGTTTGTTTGTTTGTTTTTATTTTTTGGGTCACACCCAGTGATGCTCAGAGTTACTCCTGGCTCTGCACTCATGAATTACTCCTGGTGGTGCTCAGGATGCTAGGAGATGCTTAGGGGATGAACCCCAGGTTGACTGCTTCCAAGGGTCGCAAACACCTCCCAGCTCTATCTACATGCAAAGATAGAGCATGTGAATAGAAAGGTGGAGTCTAAACTCACCTCCTCGAAATTTGCTTATAAATGAATGGACATGGAGAGGATCATTCAGAGTGAAATTAGCCAGAGAGAAAGGGACAGATATAGAATGACTGCATCTATTTGCAGGATATAAAAATAAAGTGTGATACCAGTTTCCAAAGCCAGGCAAAACATGGATCAGAAGATCTTGTCAGTGGTCTTGTCCACACATTCCTACTACAAATGTGTGGGAGTCAGAGGTTAGGTAAGACAGAAAGGAACAGTGTACTAATAATTATTGTAAATGAAAATACCAGCATAGAACTGAGCACTGAAAGTAGGCAAAAAGATATACATTATAACCTCTAAAGTATGTATTGCAAGACAACCACAATGTGTAAGAGGAGAGAGAGAGAGAGAGAGAGAGAGAGAGAGGGAGAGAGAAGCTAAAAGTGCCTGCCATAAACACAGGCTGGGGGAGAAGGGGAAATCAGGGGACATTCGTGATGGGAAACGGGCACTGGTGGAGGGATGGGTGCTGGAACACTATATGACTGAAACCCAAATATCAATATTTTTGTAATTATATATCTCATGGTGTGGTCACTTGATCACTTGACATCCCGTTATTCATCGATTTGCTCGAGCAGGCACCAGTAACTTTTCCATTTGACCCTATCACGTGCCAGTGTAGCTCAAAGGCATCTGGTTGCTTCAGGAATATGAAGAGCCTCAAACCGTTTGGCATATTCAATATGTCAAAACCAGTAATAAAAAAAGTTCATCTCATGGTGGTACAATAATTTTTTTTAAAAAATAAATAAATAAAACCACCTCCTCCCCACAGGCAGCGACTGGTGACTAAGGTAAAATAACCAAGATTAGTTAAGGAAAACTCAGCGGTTCCAAAAGCTAAAGTTTTGCATATGGATTAATAATCTAATAGATAAAATGCCTTAAACTTTCTGTATGCTAGACACTAGCTAAGTGCTTTATATTCAGATCTCATTCATTCTTACACAGCCATTGAGTCAGACTATGGCTCTCCCTATTTCACAGAAGTTGAAAAATAGTGCACAGGGTCAGGAAGATGATTCAAAGAGCCGAAACGCAAGTTCTGTATGCAGGAAACCCAGGTTTGATTCCCAGCTCTGCATGGTCTCCTGAGTACTTCCAGAAGCAACCCCCCATGCACTGCTCAGAATTGCAACTCCTGAAAAATGGCCCCAAAAAGACCAAAGAGAGAGAAGAAATGGACAATAACAAATTTCTTACAAAACAAACTGGAATCACTTCCCCACCTAAAATTCCTTCTTTGCACTTTGAAGAGAAATTAAAATCCTCATCAGAGTTTGAACCACACGTGGCCTGACCTACTTGCTCCCTGACTTCATCTCGTCTTTGGGCATCTCGTCTCAGCCCAGGCTCCCGGCTCACCTCTAGGCCTAATATCCTGTTCTTACCACCCAATCAGAATGTTATTCTCCCATCATTGAGGGGCAAATACTTTAGCCTCTTTCATGAACTCATTTGTCACCTCCGGAGACGCCACTCTACCTCTTATATACTCACTGAAAGTAGACTCATCCTCTGCCTTTCTTCCCTGACTCAGGTCCTCATGTCTTTCCTTTGTCATTTTCCATGGTGGTGGTGACGGTGCCGGGAGCCTGTCTCCTTCCTGCTAGACATGAGTCCTCATCTGCAGGGATGAGGTCTCTTCCCTGTCCCCCCACACCATCACCCTCTCTCCTATATTTCCTTAGTCATCTTTAATGAGACTTTTGTACTTTTCTCTTCACCTACTCTTTTTTTTTTTTTTAATTTTATATTTTTACGATTACAAAGATATACAATTAAAAAGTTCATATTTGGGTTTTGGTCATACAGTGTTCCAGCACCCATCCTTTCACCAGTGCCCATCTCCCACCACCAACGTCCCGGTTCCCCTCCCCCCTCCCCAGCCCTCCTCCATGGCAGGTTCTTTATTTCTTTCCCTTTCTCTCTCTTTCTCTTTTCCTTCCCTTCCAGACTATGGATTACAGAACATACATTAAAGAGTTGTCATGTGTATCTTTTTGCCTGTATTTAATGCTCAGTTCTAGGTTGGCATTAGTACAATGCTTGACAATTGTTAGCACACTGTTACATTTTCTGTCTTACCTAGCCTCTGACTCCCACACGTTTTCTTCACCTACTCTTACACTAGCTTCTGAGGCATCACAGTTCCTTCTTTACCCCTCTATCCTCCATAGGCAACTCTACCTGGCAAAAGAACACACCCGAGGACCTGGGTGGCAGAGCTAATAGGCTAAACATGCTGGTGGACTTGGCCCAGAGCCCTCTCCTTCCCCAGCCCACAAGATGTCCTTGAAGATGTCCTCCATTCCCTGAAAAAAAAGCAGGACACAGGCATGGTCTAGCTGTCAGGACGGCAAACAGAGCAGATGTTCACACTCCCATCTCCACTGTCCCCGGCCAGCTGCTGTAGTGGTTGAAAAGGCACATGCTGCCCAGACAAAGGAAGAAAAAACTGCACCGTAGCCCCCATCTAGCTGTTCTAGACTGCGTGGAAAGTAGCCACCCACATCACACACACACACACACACACACACACACACACACACACACACACACACACACACCAACGCAGCAGTTCCTGTGTCATTCAGAAGATAGACTCCATGCTGTCAGGCTCTGCACTTACATCAGCTGTCTCTCCCTCCCCACAGAATTAAGTTCTTTCAGTCAAATCACATAAAAGAAACAGGATGTGCAAAGCCACAAACAGCATCATCTTCTCCTGGGGAATATAACATCACTCCTTGTGTATAATCTGGAGCTTTTCTCTATTTCCTTCTCTGGCGCTGCTCTCTGCTTTTCCCTCCTCGCCTTTCCAACTCCACGATTTTTTCTCTGCCAGAAAATTTGTTCTGCAGGAGCGTGTGTGTGCACGTGCGTCTGTCTTTCAAAGCACGACCCTGGCCCCTTCCTAGTAAAGGGGAGGAAGTCTTTTGTGACCCACCTAATTCAATAAGCTTCCATTATTCGTGGAATATTTATTAGGGGGAAAAAGTGATAGTCCACAATATGTCTAAGAAGCAAATTAACTTCCAGAAATCACATTATCTATGAATGCAGGTGTAGCTAATGGCCACTTGGGAAAGCTTGGAATCTGTATAAAGGCGTCATAGAACACCTAAGCCACAGGAAATAGGTATTGTGGAAGGAAGGGTAGAAGGCAGAGTATGATGGAGACATGGGTTCCATGAGCTATTTCCTCAAACTGACCCAGGAAACAGCCTTGTAACCTCTGAAGCCGGTAGTCAGAAACTAACCTGCCCTACAACATATATGATACAGATCTAAGATGCAAATCAAAACAGCAATGAAATATCATCTCTCACCTCGGAGATTGGCACACATCTAAAAGATCAAGAACAACCAGTGCTGGCATGAATGCAGATATACAGGGACTCTCATTTATGGCTGGTGGGAATGCTCGACTAGTCCAACCTTTTTGGAAAACAATATGGACATTCCTCCAAAAACTAGAAATTGAGTCCCATTTGACCCAGAAATGCAACTCCTGGGAATATACCCTGGAGACCCAAAAACACACAGCAGAAACACCATCTGCACTTCTATGTTCACTGCAGCACTATTCACAATAGCCAGAATCTGGAAACAACAAGAAGAGACACTGAATAAAGAAACTATGGAACATCTGAAAAATTGAATACTATGTAGCAGTTAGGAAAAATGAAATTATTAAATTTTCCTATAAATGGATGGCCTTGCTGAGTGGTATTAAAGAAAGAAAAGGACAGCTGTAGAATGACTGCATTCATCTATGGGATGTAAAACAAAGTAGTATGAGACTAATATGCAAGACCAGACAAAACGGGATCCAGGAACATTTGTCAATGGTTGGAATCTATCACAAGTATGGGAGACAGATGTTAGATAAGATAGAGAATACCAGTGTGCCAATAATTGTTGTAAATGGTAATGCCAGACTGGAACTGAGCATTGAATGCAGATAAAGGGATATACATGACAACATTTAAATGTATGTATGGCAAGGCACAGTGCGCAAAAGGAGGGAGGGAGGAGGAGGAAGAGAAAGAGGAAGAAGTGAAAGAGGAAGGGAAAGAGAGGAAGAAGAGGAAGAAGAGGAAGAGGAAAAGAAGAGGAGGAAGAGAAGAGAAGGAGAAGGAGGAGGAGGAGAAGGAGAAGGAGAAGGAGGAGGAGGAGAAGGAGAAGGAGAAGGAGGAGGAGAAGGAGTAGGAGGAGGAGGAGGAGGAGGAAAAGGAGAAGGAGGAGGAGGAGGAGGGAGAAGGAGAAGGAGAAGGAGGAGGAGAAGGAGAAGGAGAAGGAGAAGGAGAAGAAGAAGGAGAAGAAGAAGAAGAGGAGGAGGAGGAGGAAGAGGAAGAGGAAGAAGAAGAAGAAGAAGAAGAGGAAGAGGAAGAAAGAAGAAGAAAGAAGAAGAAAAGAAGAAGAAGAAAAGAAGAAGAAGAAGAAGAAAAGAAGAAGAAGAAGAAGAAGAAGAAGAAGAAGAAGAAGAAGAAGAAGAAGAAGAAGAAGAAGAGGAAGAAGAAGAAGACCTGCTGTAAAGGCAGGCTGGGTGGAATCTGGGGACATTGGTAATGTTAGGAAGGGTGCACTAGTGGAGGGGTGGTTGCTGGAACACTGTGTAGCTGAAACTCAATCATGAACAGCTTTATAATTGTATATCACCCAGTGATATAATAAAATTTAAATAAAATAAAATAGCATGTACCTCTAGGTCCGTAGACACTAAGTGAGTTCCTTACATGGTAAATAGAACCTGGAGCTAATGAGTCCATGGGAAAAGCAACCAAATAAGTGAGGGTGCTGCACTCCCATGCAGAGTTACCTGGTGAGAACGACAGCTACAAACGCCACCAGGAGCCAGACATACCTGCCACTGGGTTCCCAAATGCCACCAGAAACTGACGTACCTGCCACCAGGCTCCCAAACTGGCGGCAGGTACAAGTCTGTGCCTACCACTTCACTGGAGGGGTGCTTTTCACTCTTGGGTGATTTTGTTTCTAAGTGATATAAAATTCCTTTATACTGTCATATCGTTCACACACCATGAGCTCAGTGACTCCTATTTTCTGTTAAAGGCAGTGTCTTGACTGTAAGGAAAGAAGAAAGACTCCCATCACTACAAGGACATTGAGGGACCCTGCTGGGGGTGACTGTGTCTTCCAGCAGATACTTATGACAGGCACTAAAGGAAGCTAAGGAACAGAATAGAAAGGTCCAGCTGGGGTTCTTTTACCTGGGGCTAAGCTGAACCTTTCTGCTGCCACAGACAGCCAGAAAGAACTTCACTGACCCTCTTGAAGCTCTTATTATTTCTTTTCCTTGCAGCTGAGAACTCGAGCCTCTATTTCTCCTGCTGAAATTCAGACTCGCTCTTCTTCATCTTTAGGAGTACAGATAATGCCTGCTACAAGCCCCCGTTCAATATAAAATCTTCTATTCCTCTAGTAGACAAGCTCTTATCTGAGGACATATTGTGTGAAGTCACAGGGGCAGGCAAGGGAATAAGTTCTTCCTGAAAGCTGTTTTTGATTAGCATGCTTGTCTCTAAAAGCCAAACTCCTGACTCCAGGCAACAGGCCAACTATTTCAAAGCCAAGCTTAGGCCTTGACTTTGAAAACAGTATTCAAGGCCTAGACCCTTTGAGTATAAGTCAAATGACCTTTGTGGGAAGGGGACATATAATTGCCTCCCCTTATGCTGCTCCTCAAAGTCTTAAAGGAGTTTTCATGACATTCATATAGATTGCCTTTCTTCAAATTTCTATTCTTCACCTTCTTCAGCTAGTTCTAGTCTCTCTCCTCTCTCTCTTTTTCTCTTCCTCCATCTCTTCCCCCACAGAAATGATGTGTGACAAAGAAATGATGCACTTCCTAGCAACTTATAAGTCTGCAATAAAGGTTTCCTAAATCTGACTCCCATTTTGTTTCACAAGCTATGTTCTATCTCTTGTAAATATTGGAATCAGTAGAAAAATGTGTCTATTTTACTCATTCTCTGTTTGTAGTATTACAATGACCAATTATACACACTGGTCTGCAGGAGATTTGTTCCAAAGGGTCCGTAACTCAAAATACAAAGCAATTATATAATGTCTATTCATCATCGGAATGTGTTTCCATGGTAATAGTTAAATATGGAAGTGTCTCTTCTGAAACTGTTGAAAGAAGTCACTAGGACTAGGTCAGACCATGGAGCCATGAAGCTCTGTGCCAGGAGCAACTGGAAGGCTGGCTGCTTCCTCCGGCCAGACATCAGAGGATGCCTGCTAATGGGCTATGACAATGGGACCCTGGTCTAACCAGAAGGCAACCCCCTTCCCAGACAAGAGCAAATGGAACTGCCTTGTTCACAGTTTGCCTCGCTGAGTTGCTGGCATCTCATGAAATAGTTGTCAAAGGGCTTTTCCAGAACCCGCAGATGAAGTTGCTAGCAAGCATTCCCGTGATAACGAAAACATTCCCTAAGCAGGGCATCCTGAAGTCTGGCTTCGGAAGTACAAAATCATCCCCAACTAGCCCCACCTCCTCTGCATACGGGGAGCTGTGATACACCAGCCTTTAAATTTGACTGCTCACCTGCACAGCCTGAGAAGATGCACAGGTAAGCCAGAGGCAGCACCAAGCTCTGAAGCTGGGGACCTGCCAGGAAGTACTGGGATTTCAGTTCCAAAAGCCTTTGCACAAACAATTTAGACATGCTAAAAAGCATATTCACTTAAAAAGAATTATTCCTACCAAGTCCTTTTCGCAATTCTGAGTTATACACATAAAAGAAACAGTGGGGCCGGAGCCGCCGGCCTCCCCCCCCCGTTCGTCCCATATGGTCCCCTGAGCACCGCCAGGAGTAATTCCTGAGTGCAGAACCAGGAGTAACCCTGAGCATTGCCGGGTGTGACCCAAAAACAAAAAAAAAAAAACAAGTGCTTTTTCCATTCATTTGGTTTGATGTACTGTGTTTCTTTCCGTTCCTCTCAATCCTTTGGGACTTTGCAGCTAAGAGAGAAAGCTGCTTACATATGGGTGGGGGGGGGGGGGCAGTGCAGGACACGGGAAAGGAGGATGAGGGGAAGCTCTTGATGAATTTGCACAGGAAATGTCTTGAACAAATGAAGTCTCTCTTCCCTTGCCTAATTCTGAAATGCCTCTGGCTTGAAAATTCCCCATATGCTCGTTATTTATGTATACCACGCAAATTCTAAACAAAGCTCCATTCTTGGTACCCCCACACACACACCCTGCAGCAGAGAGGAAATTTTCCACCAGAGAGATATAGGGGATCCGGTGCAGAACCAGACCAAGGGTGAGTGCACAAAAACGTTACTGGCAAAAGCCAAACAGGAGGGGACATAGACAGTGTGGGGCCGTTGAACCCTACAGTGATGAATTTGCTTGTTTTCTTCCAGGAAATCCAAACCTACATATTGAGGCTATCTCCATCTTCTGATTCGTTAAAGAATCCCTGAGACTGGAGTAGCTGAAGCAGCTGAAATTTACCATCTCCCAACTCCAGAGGCTGGAAGACCGGGTGCCAGCCAAGAGCCATCCTTCCAAGGGCAGAGGAGGGAAGTCTGCGGGTTGCCACAGGGCACCTGGTTAGTAAATGGAAACCTCTGGACAACTGAATCTAGAATTATCACTGCAAAAAAAAAAAAAAAAAAAAAAAACTACAACTTCAATAGTTCACATGATACACAGAGACTGTTGGAAAATTGAAACTGAAGTAACAATCCCTGGATAGGAGACGCCCCATGCCTCCCTGAGAGGCATATCTGGTCAGACTGATCAATCCACGTGGCCCTGAGGTATTGTCACATCTATCCAAGTCACATCTGCCTACAATATCTGGCAGCACTCAGGGCTTACTCCTGGCTCTGTGCTCAGGGATCACTCCTGGCAGTGCTAAAGGGGGACCACATGGGGTGCCGGGATTGAACCCACATCTCCCATATACACAAAGCAAGCACTTTGCTTACTTTATTATTATTATTAATTTTTCCAGCACTCAGCTTCTGCTCTTCAGTGAAGAGCTTGGGTGGCCAAGGAAAATCACACTTGGCCATACTTTCACCGCTGAGCCCTTTTTCCTGGTCTTCTCTACACAAGAACTAACGTGTTACACACAAGACAGCCTAGTAGAATTATCTATTAAATCAACTGTGTGTGGGGCACGGGTGGAGGGATGGGTGCTGGAACACTGTAGAACCAAAACTCAAACATGAACATCTTGTAATTGAATATCTCACGATTGTATAATAAAATATTAAAAAATAAAAGCAAAAAAAAATCAGCTGTGTGTGTTTTTTAACTAGAGAAACAAAAAACGTTCCTCAGACATTCCCACACTCGTTGCTCCCCATCACTGACAGGCCAATTCTCTGCCATGAGCAGGATCTGCAGAGCCGCTTCCCTTCCGGCCTGCCAAGAGCCTTTTGCACTTCTTCGCCTTTTAAGTTGGCTCTTTCCTGTCGGGGAGGGAATCTGTCATCAGCGAGTCCCACACTCCCTTAGAAAAAAGCCTTCCGCTGCGCTCCCCCACATTCAGCAAGTTCGGGGCAGAGCTCAGATGTGCCCACACATTTACCGCTTCCACACATGTGAGACGCACAGTGGTTACTGCTGCTGACTAAGTCCAATTTAACGATCTCGTTTATTCCAGCAGGTTCCCGGTAAACAGCGCTGCAGCTGAGAAGGCTTATCCTGTTTACGTTAGCATGAACCAGCCAGAGTCGGGGCTCCTGGGCAGGGTAGAGGCCACGCCCCTAATGTCAGCTGCCTGAAGGGCTTTGTGTTTAGACAAATGGTGTTTAGGTAAGAAAGCCACAGTGGTGATCTTTTGTATCAACTCTGAGCCTCTGACGTAGATAGACATGGTTCTATTTCTGTCGATGCCAGACCTTCTCCAGGAGGAGAACGTCCAGTGTGGGCGTTGCTGGGAGCCGCTCTATTGGTTAAACCAACTTCCACAATGTGACCTCGAAGTTTCTGCCTTTACAACAGGGTGCTTCAACCTCAACACTATTTGTAACTTTGGGGTCCACTCTTTCGTGACCAGTGTGTCCTATGATCTCTTGGATGGCTGGTAGCACCCTGGCCATTCAATGCCAAACTTGGCATTGAATGTCTATAAATATTGCTAGAAGAACAGTGCAATCGGGCCGCTGAGAACCACCATGTGGTTTTCTTCCAGGTTTTCTTCCAGGGACCAGCAACAATAGGACAGGGCTGAGGGTAGGCATCCGACCTGCACGCAGCTAAGCCAGGCTCACTCCCCAGCCCACATGACCCATGACCACATGACTCCCATGCTCCCAGCACCGCCAGGAGTAACCCCTAGCCCAGAGCCACGAGTAAGCCCTGAGCACTTACAGGCGTGGCCAAAAAATACCAAAAAATACATAAAAAATAAATAAAGAGGAAGAGACCCTCGTAGGGAGATTCAGCACCTCTCAGACATCCTTAGATGGCCCTGCCTCCTTCACCCATCATCCATGCCCACAGACAACTCAGAGGGGTTCGGGTTTGGGGAAGGCCCATCTCAACAGTCTCGGGCATCCAAAGGGCTGTCACTCCGCAGTCACCCCATGCTCAAGGCCGACCTCGACTGCTCAGACGAGCCCCATGCCCACAGAGAATTCTGATTCTGATTATTGAAACTTGGAAACACAAGTTTTTAAGAAGCACTGACAGAGCCCTTGGGACAGTGGCAGAGGGAAGAACACTCTCTGGTGATCAGTGTGGTGTTGGTGTGGTGTTAGAATGATGTACCCAGGGAAAGTATGATTAGCAGTATTGTAAATCCCGGCATCACAATTTAAAAAAAAAACACTCACAGGAAATTAAAAATCAATGAATATTCATTAAGTCTCTCCTCTGCCCCATCAATAGGTCTGTCCAGGGCCAAAGAGGTTTCTGAAGGGTAAGTGCCTGCCTGGCACACAACTGCAGCTGTGGCTGCAACGATTCAAAATGTTGGTCTCCCGAGAACCTGAGGCTAGCTCTTTGCCACATTGGCAAATGAGCTCAAGAGTTTCTGAAGACAGGCGCCCTTTGTGGCTTTTTCTCTCTCAGCATTCTTCGCACAATCATGGAGGTGCTGAACCAGTCGGCTGTATTCTTCATCGATGTCGCCAATGATGGTATCTTCCTATGTTGCTGCAATGGTGCCAAAGAGTTCCCAGTTGGTGGTCGTTCTGAGAGTTCTCTTCTTAAACTTTGAGCCTTTTCTCCCCGTTGCGTGAAGTAGAATTTTGCACAAAGGAGATGGTGGTGCGATCCTGTTTGGAATTTTGGGACGACAGCGACATCCGCCAGGGCAAAACCATCGATTGAAGATTATGTGGTCAATTTCATTGTGGAACTGTCCGCCAGAGGATTCCCATGTCCAACGCTTCGATTCAGCCCAAAAGGACACAACTCGGGCCGGAGCGATAGCCCAGCGGGTAGGGCGTTTGCCTTACATGCGGCAGGCTCATGCCGGGCACGGGTTTGATCCCCGGCATCCCATATGGTCCCCCCGAGCACCGCCAGGAGTAATTCCTGAGTGCAGAGCCAGGAGAAACCTCTGAGCATTGCCGGGTGTGACCCAAAAAAGCAAAAAAAAAAAAAAAAAGGACACAACTCCAAAACAAGAGCAAGTAAAGGGCTCAAGGCAAAGAGAAAAAGCAGCCTTAGATTAGTTGGGAGCTTGACACTGCTGAGACCTGTGGCAGAGGGCTGTAAACAGATGAAACCCAACATGTGGCCCCAAATCAAAAGAAAAAAATATATATGAGCACAGCATAGGGAACAGCTTTGATTCTCAGTGCTGCACATCTGATGCATAATGCAGTTACTTCAATTAAGAGGAATGGCAGGTTCTAGCCCTGGCCCGCCACCCCAGCAGGGGCCTCCCAACAAGCCAGACGACCCCCCCCACTACATGAGGGCCGCCGCCTGCCACATCGGACTTCCCTCTCGTCAGAACTCCACCCGGCAGCAGACGAGTCTATCATAGCCCGGATCATCGACACCCACCCTGCAGCAGTTTCTTTTTTTTTCAATCCGCCCAGGTATGCTGATCCATGGGGCAGAGCTGCTACTTGCTCTCCCTGTGTCCAGCCGCTCACGAGGCACCCGGGAGGGATGGCAGGTTCTAGCCCTGGCCCGCCACCCCAGCAGTGCCTCCCAACAAGCCAGACGACCCCCCCCACCCCCACTCCATGAGAGCTGCCATCTTCCACATCGGACTTCCTCTCATCAGAACTCCACCCAGCAGCAGATGAGTCTATCACAGCCCATCTCACGCGGCCACAAGTGGCCGAGCGGTTCATCAATAAATACTGTATTTATAGGTGACTGCAAGAGTATGCCACCCACACAGCAAGCCTGGCAAGCTGCCCGTGACGTATTTGATATGCCAAATACCAGTAACAATTATTTTAGGTCATTCCCATGACATAATATAATTGTCTGAGACTCTTTATGTTCCTGGAGCAAGCAGATGCCCTTGGGCTCTACTAGCATGAGACAGGACATATAGAGATATTACTGGTGCCCGCTCGAGCAAATACATTGGAGAATAGTGGCTCTGGAGCTTGCCTTGCATGTGGCCAACCAGGGTTCAGTCCCCAACTGGATATAGTCCTAAACCTGTCAGGAATGATCTTTGAGTACAGAGCCAGGAGTAAGCCCTGAGCATTACCAGGTGTGACCCATGCAAGGCAAATGCCATACCCACTGTACTATCGCTCCAGTCCCCAGGGAGCTTCTTTAAGGAGCAGATCCCAATAGATTAGAAATCCCAACCCTAAGCCAGAATAGCTTCCTCTTCACTGTCTACAATGACCCCATTTTCAAATAAAATCTAATTCTGAGGCTTCAACAAATCTTGTTTGGGGGGGAGGACAGTGGGGAGAGATCATTCAACCATTAATACTATCATTAATATTGTCAACCGTTGATACTATCTAACCTCTTTTAGTGCAAAATCTCTGAAAAGAAAATCTTAAGGCTTTCCAACCTTAAGTGCACCAGAAACAGCTCTTACTACAAAGTCACACAGCGGTATGATTTTACAAGGAAAACAAACAACTCAGCCTGATACAAGTCAAAAATGGTCACAATCTGAAATGCCAAAGAACTACTATAAACATAAAACAGCAAGTTAGAATTCATGGTCTATGCCTTCAAAATGAGCTGATTTGACTGCTCCATAAGCATCAGTGTTCTGCAATTTTCCTCATTATACAAGATCTTACAGTGCTTTATGGAAACATAAAATCGGTAACTCGGTCCTTAAAACATATGTTTAATAAGTAGCAGCTAATCAGGCAAAGTGTTTGCATGTCTGCTATTTTGGGACTGTTTCAACATCTCCCAGGGATTGTAAATGTCCTTATTTGCAGAAAATTATACCCAAAGTAGTAGCAAAATATAATCCACAGCTCTGCAATTATGCCACTGTGAGATTGTGCTCTCAGCAGGTGAGAAAGTGAACCCCAGCACTGTAATGAGAAAGGAAATGACAAGGGGCAGAGACCAGAAGGAAAGCAGACCCTGAGAAGATGCCACTTAGCTAAAATGTGAGACTCTAGCCTTGTGGAAATACTAAGACACCAGTTATCTCCTAGTCTTGGATTGACCTTGCTATGACCTTGGCTTGAAGACCAGCTGTACTTACTTTTTATTTAGAAAGAGAGAGAAGCAAGAGGCGGGGAGGCTCACCTTGTTTTTAAGAGTTCCAAGTCATTGACCTTTTCTTTTTGTCCATGAGGAAGCAAGTATCTTGCTGCCCTATAAATAATAAATGCCTCTTAAGCAAAGAAAGATTGCCTCCCAAGGAGGGAAGTTAGTGGATAAATGCACGAGATGAGAGGCAACTACAAGAGTATCCCACCAGCGTGGCAGAGCCTGGCAAGCTACCTGTGTCATATTTGATATGCCAAATACCAGTAACAATTATAGACCTCATTCCCATGACCTGATGGAATGGTTTGAGGCTCTTTATGTTCCTGGAGCAAGCAGGTGCCCTTGGGCTACACTAGCATGTGACAGGACTTATGGAGATGTTACTGGTGCCCACTTGAGCAAATTGATGAACAATGGGAAGACAAATGACACAAGTGATACAAGGAGGGAAGTTGACACTGGTGTTAGAATTGGTGTGGGTCCATCATATGCCTGAAACCCTAAACCCTAAATTGACTAACTTTCTAAATTATGGTGACTTTATTTTTTAAGTCAAAAAAGTTTAAAGAAGTAATGAAAATAATATAATCTAACAAATGTGAATAAAAGAATTTTTTGAGAGGCTGAAAAACAAAGGTTGCCACCCAAAGCAGAGTCACTTGGAAACTTTCTCCACATGCATTCCAAGGAGACACAGCACCCTGGAGTCCACCACTAGAGCTGCTGAGGAGATAGAGCTATTCTCTTCTTGAGTCCCTGCTTTTAAAAAGGCAAGAGTTGGCATGACAACCCTTGAATATATGTTCTGTAATCCGCAATCTGGAAGGAAAGGAAAAGAGAAAGAGATAGAGAGAAAAGGAAAGAAATAAAGAACCTGCCATGGAGGCGGGTTGGGGAAGGAGGGAGGGAACCGGGGACATTGGTGGTGGGAGATGGGCACTGGTGGAGGGGATGGGTGCTGGAACACTGTATGACCCGAAACCCAAGTGTGATCATCTTTAGTAATTGTATATCTCACGGTGGTATAATAAAATACTTATTAAAAAAAAAGGCAAGTGTTGGAGGATGAAGAAATAGTCCAGGTGAGGAGTGCACAGCTCAGCTGTATCCCTGTGATAGACTGAGCACTGCTGGGGAGCCCTGGTGCTGTCCTGAGCACTTCCAGTCACAGCCCAGAGCCCAGCATCCTTGGGAGTAGCCCCCAGGACTGTCCACTCCCAACATTGCTGGAGGTGGCCTCTGAAAAATATAATAGCAATTTTCTTTAATGCAAAAGTTCAGGTTCTGAGACAGAACTCAAATCTACCTGCCTTTCTGATGGTCCACTCTAAGCCCAAACCCCAGACCCCCCATGCTTCTGTAGCTCCTGGGCCTCTGGGCTAGCCAGGCCTCCTCCTCTAGTATGGCTCTACTAGACTTTGAGTGCCTCTTTCATACTCTACAGAGCATCTTTGAAAAATGACTCATTCACACTTGTCCCTCCATGCACTGCCTCGGTGCCTCGCATCTCCCATTCCAGTGAGAGCCCATTTTGTCTTTCTGTCCAGGGGCTACAGCCACTTTCCACGTGGCACAGACCAAGGATACTTTTAGCCCAAGTAACATAAAATTTTCTTCTCTCTCCAACACTCACACGTCCAATCACTTAACAGCTCACCAGATGGGAAGGGGACTGAAGTCAGGAGCTCAGGAGATTGGGGCAGAAGCGGTCAGAGAGTCCATAAGATGACCAGCTCATGCCTGAGAAAGGTTCAGAGGGTTTTTCATCCCTGAAGGACCAGCCTTCCCCCTGCAGCTCCTCACAGCCAGTAGAACAGACCCTGCCAGACTTGGTCTCACACATACTTGGGGGTACGAAGGCAATGAGGAGCCCCCTGCTCAGGCTGAGGGATTTCCTTTATCCCCTGTAGCCCCACATTTATTTTGCTTCTCTTCCTGGCTTCATGCTTGTGGTCTCTGTGATTAGAGCTGATTTTAATACCCCCTGATTCTAGCAGATAAGCCTGTCACTGCTAGTGGAATGTTCATCCAACAGAGAAAGCTCATTTCTCAGGGCAAATGTAAAGAACTGGGGTCAGAGACATGGTGCATTGGGGTATACAAGCTTTGCATGTGGGATCCCAGGATCGGACCCCAGCAGAGCATGGTTACTGAGCACTGCGGAGTGGCCCCTCCAAGCACTGAGCTGAAAATAGCCCATGAGCACCACCAGATACACACACACCCCCAAACAAAACAAGACCAATGAGAAACCCTCATCCATTGTTAGTGAGAATGTCAGCTGGTTTGGCTGCTATGGAAAATGGTAGAGAGATTTCTCAAGGGATTAAGAATTGAGTTTCCACATGACCCAGAAATTCCATTTCTTGGCACCTACCTCAAGGGTTCAAAAACACTATTTCAAAAAGACATTTGCACTCCTATGTTCATTGCATCTCTGTTCACAGTAGCCAGATCTGGAAACCCAGGTGTCCAAGAACATATGAGTGGATAAACTTTATTATATTTACACAATTGAATATTACTTAGCTATAAGAAAAATGAAATCATGCAATTATTCACCATTACATGGGAGTTACTAGAAACTCCCATGAGAAACATGCTGAGTGAAGTTAGTCAGAAGGAGGAGCATAAATACGGAGCCACCTCTCTCATATATGTGATATAGAGAAAAGTAGCAAGGAAATACAAACAATCAAAGCACAGAAGCTAAGAAAAGAATTTAAAAAATTAAAGATACTAATATCCAAAGCCAGGAAAAACATGGATCAGGAGGTCTTGTCAGTGGGTGGAATCTACCAGCAAGTATGTAGGAGTCAGGGGTTAGGTAAGACAGAGAAAGGAACAGTGTGCTAATAATTGTTGGAAATGGTAATACCAGACTAGAACTGAGCATTGAAAGTAGGCAAAGGGATATACATGATAACTCCTAAATGTATGTATGGCAAGCCACAATGTGTAAGGGAAGGGGAGGAAGAGAGAGGGAGAGAGAGAGAGAGAGAGAGAAGAGGCAAAGTACCTGCCATAGAGGCAGGCTGGGGGGAAGGGGGAGGGGAATTGTGGACATTGGTGGTAGGAAATGGCCACTGGTGGAGAGGATGGGTGCTGGAACACTGTATAACTGAAACCCAAACGTGAACATTTTTGTAATTGTAGTTCTCAAGGTGGCATAATAAAAAAATAAATAAAATATAAATATAAAAATAATATTTCTTTTATATTTATTATAAATAAATATAAATATAAAAAATAAAAATAAAGTTTGTGCCAAACCTTGAAAATAAAATTTTAAAAGAAAAGAAGTAGGGGCCAGAGCAACACTCACATGTCCAGTCACTGAACAGCTCACCAGGGGTAGGGAGTTTGCCTTGCACACAGCGACCTGAGTTCCATCCCCAGCATTCATTATAGTCCCCCAAACTCACTATGAGTGATTCTTAAGCACACAGCCAGGAGAACTCCCTGATCATTGCTGGGTGTGACCAAAAAAATTAAATTAAATTAAATTAAATTAAATTAAATTAAATTAAGAAAAAGTAACAAAAATACAGAAGGTATGAACTGATGTCTAGAACTAAGCTTATCACGATCACGATGGCGATCTTCCCGTTAATCATCTATTTGCTAGAGCGGGCACCAGTAATATCTCCATATGTCCTGTCTCATGCCAGTAGAGCAAAGGGCATCGGCTTGCTACAGGAACATAAAGATCCTCAAACCATTATATTAGGTCATGGGAATGACCTAAAATAAGTGTTACTGGCATTTGGCATGTCAAATACAACACGAGCAGCTTGCTAGGCTTGCCGTGCGGGAGGTATATTCTTTAAACACCTCCAAATAAAGCATTTATTGATGAACCGCACAGCCGCAAGCGGCCGCTGAGCCGCGGGCTGTGATGGGCTGATCGGCTGGGTGGAGTTCTGAAGAGAGGGAAGTCCGGATGTGGAAAATGGCGGCGCCCATGGAGTGCGTGGGGGGATCGTCTGGCTTGTTGTGAGGTTCTGCCGGGGGTGGTGGGCCAAGGCTAGAACCCACCATGCCTCCCGACTTCCTCATGAACGGCTGGGCACAGGGAGAGCAAGGAACCGCTCTGCCCCATGTCTAAGAGTCTCTGGACCAGCATACCTGGGCTGGATTGAGGAAGAAACGGCTGCAGGGTGGGTGTCAATGATCCGGGCTGTAATGGGCTTATCAAAAATAGGCAAATGGAGTTGGGTGGGGGGGACCTCGGGACACAGGTGGAAGGAAGCATCTCCCTTCCCTGGTGGTGGTGTTGGAACACAAGTGCATGAAACTATCCCGAACAGTATTGTAAATTATAGTGCCCCAATAAAAATGGGAGGGTTAAAAAAAGAAGAGCGAGCCTTCACAAAGCTACTGTTCCTCCAACTGATCAAAGATTCCAGCTGGGGGGTCTGCCTATGACTGCCATCACTGACAGCAGAGCTCTTGTGCAGCCCTCAGCCTGGGAAGCTCCCACACATGAGGTGGATGGCCCTGCACCTACTAAACGGATGAGCAACACATATGCACAGCAGATAGAATTGGAAATGGTAATACCAGCCTAGAACTGAGCATTGAAAGTAGGCAAAGGGATATACTTGATAACCCCCTAAATGTATGCATTGCAAACCACAATGTGTAAGTGAAGGGAGAGAGAGAGATGTGTGTGTGTGTGTGTGTGTGTGAGAGAGAGAGAGAGAGAGAGAGGAGAGAAGGAGTTCCATCCACAGCATTCCATATAGTCCCCCCAAACTCACTATGAGTGATTCTTAAGCACAGCCAGGAGAACTCCCTGATCATTGCTGGAGTGCGACCCAAAAAAAATTAAATTAAATAAAATTAAATTAAATTAAGGAAAAGAAACAAAAATACAGAAGGTATGAACTAATGTTCATACTTTGTATGTGGCAGACCGGGTTTGATCCCCGACACCCAATGTGATCCAGGTGTGGCCCAAACACCAACAAACAAAAATTAATTTATTACACCCACCATAGAGGCAGGTGTGGGGAGGGAAACGACTGAGGACATTGGTGGTGAGAAATGTGCACTGGTGAAGAGATGGATGCTGAAAACTGTATGACTGAAACCCAATCATGAACAGCCTTGTAACTGTACATCCATGGTGATATAAAAAAAGTTTTTTAATTATTCATTATTTCAAACTGGATAAAAGACTTTTTTTAAATACTGCAAATGAATTGATACCTAATTAGAATTAATCCGTAATTATTTTGATTAATTATTATGGTGGTTTGATTAATTTTGATTAATTAAAACTATGGTTATTTGATTAATTTTTGATTAATTATTATGGTGAAATGGTATCACCCTGTCGAACCCCCACCGACTGAAGAACTCCACATTGGGACCCATGGCCTAGAATGGAACGAATAGGGGTGAGAGACTATCTGAGTTCCACTATCATGTCCACCAAGACCATTCATGGGAACTCACAGTTCCAGAAGGCTGAAGCGAAAAGTTGGACATGGGGAATCTCCTGGTGGACAGTTCCACAATGAAATTGACCACATCATCTTCAATCGACGGTTTTGTCTGACCGATGTTGCTGTCGCCCCAAATTCCAAACAGGATCGCACCACCGTCTCCTTCGTGCAAAAATTCTACTTCCCGCAACTGGGAGAAAAGGCTGTAAAGGTTAAGAAGAGAACTCCCAGAACGACCACCAACTGGGAACTCTTTGGCACCACTGCAGCAACATGGGAAGATACCACCATTGCTGACATCGATGAAGAATACAACCGACTGGCTCAGCACCTCCATGATTGTGCAACGAATGCCGAGAGAAAGACACAAAAAGGACGCTTGTCTTCAGAAACTTTCGAGCTCATTCGCCAACGTGGCAAGGCGCGAGCCTCAGGAGACCAAATGCTAACGTCCAAGCTTGCTAAACAGTGCAGAGAAGCAATAAATGAAGACCTCAAAGACAGAAGAGCAGAAATACTGGAAGATGCAGCAGAAGCCTGGAACAGCATTCACACCACCCGCCTGTCCTTCGCCAACTATAAGACCAAGATGACTGCCCTCCGACGCCCTGATGGATCTATCACATCTTCCAGAAAGGCAATGGAGAAGATTATCCAGGACTTCTACTCAAATCTCTTTGATAGCCACATCCACCTGCCCACATACCAAATTCCACAGGATGGATATGTCATTCCCAACGTTCTCCCTTCTGAAATCCAATATGCCATCTCGTCGGTAAAGAAGGGAACAGCACCAGGCCCAGACAAAGTCAGACCCGAACACCTGAAGAATCTGCCATCGGTACTCATCAATACACTAGTTCGGCTCTTGACATGCTACCTGTCCAAATGCAAGGTATCCTCCCAATGGAAAACCAGCAGGACAGTTCTACTGTTCAAGAAGGGAGACATTCACGACATCGGCAACTATTGCCACATCTGCCTGTTGTCCGTCATCTACAAAGCTGTTTACACAAGTCATCCTGAACAGGATTGGCAGAACACTAGATGAAGGACAGTCATGCAAGCAAGCTGGCTTCCGGAAAGGATTCAGCACAATCGACTATATCCACACAGTAACCAAGCTCATTGAGGTTTGTAGGGAGTACAAGATGCCGCTCTGTCTCACGTTATAAAGAAGAAGCTGATTCTTTTGATTTACAGAAAGCCTTTGATTCTGTGGAGACTGAAGCAGTCATCGAAGCCCCTAGCCAAACAGGGTGTTCAAACCCAATACATCAAGATCCTTCGTGAGCTGTATTACGGATTCACCACCAGGATCTCACCATTCTACAAAGAAGTGATCATTGATGTCAAAAGAGGGGTTCGACAGGGTGATACTATTTCACCAAAACTCTTCAGCGCCACCCTGGAGGAACATCATGCAACAATTAGAATGGGAAGGAATGGGAGTGAAGATAGATGGTCGGCAACTACACCACCTCCGCTTTGCTGATGACATCATTCTAATAACACCAAACATTAGCCAAGCGGCACAAATGCTGGCTGACTTTGACCAAGAATGTGGAAATATAGGTCTACAGCTGAATCTGAAGAAAACTATGTTGATGAAAAATGAACTAGTTCCTGAGGCCCCATTCACTTTCAATGGTACAAAGATCTCTGAATGCAGCAGTTATGTGTACCTAGGTCGAGAAGTCAACATGATGAACAACCTAAAACCTGAGCTGCGCAGGAGGAAGACAGCGGCATGGAATGCCTTCAAAGGCATCGAAGAAATAGCTAAAAGGACAAAGAACCTCCGGCTCCAGGCATATCTCTTCTACGTTTCTCCCTGCATTAACATATGCCTCACAGGCCTGGGCCCTACGAAAGCAGGATGAGAATGCTATTCGGGTCTCTCAGAGAGGAATCGAAAGAGCTATGCTTGGAATATCACGCCCCTCACTCAAGTGAGAGAAGGAATCGGAGTTCTGACCTCCTTTGCTATTCCAGAATCAGGGACTCTGTCTCGTTTGCCAAGGCATCGAAAAATCAGATGGGCTGGACATACAATGCAATTTGGAGACAACCGCTGGAGCCATTACCAACTGGATCCCATAGGATGTCAAAAGATCACGTGGCCGCCCACCTACAAGATGGTCAGATTTCCTTGTAAAGACCCTGAAGGAGCGGTTTGAGGCTCTTCATATTCCTGAATCAACCAGATGCCATTGGGCTACATTGGCACGTGATAGGATCCAATGGAAATGTTACTGGCACCAGCTCGAGCAAATCGATGAATAACGTGATTCAAGTGATTCAAGTGATCAAGTGATCAATTTACTAAAACACATGCACACACACATACCCTGGAAATTTATATAGAACTTATATTTGAAAATGACTTTTCCCTGAAGATGTTGATAAAAAGGCAAAGCAGTATTTATGACAGCTCATGAGGCCCCTGGGGCAAAAGGCAGAGTCCAAACTCTGCCAAAAGGGGGTGCAGGGAACCCCCAGGGCTTGATGCTGGTATCCTGAATGTTATGTTCTAGAAGCAAAATGCAAACAATAGCCGAATCTGCTGCCATTTAAACCACAGCCTGAAGTCCTATAATTAGTTGAATACAGTCCTGCCTGACATGCCACCAAGTGCTTTCAAGGCACCTAGCAGAAACAAGAGAAAACCCTATCTAGGGAAAGATACAATTCTTTGCCCTATTTATTTATTTCTACAAGGAATGGCTCCAAACACAATGTCTGACAACACAGTCAAATATAACCTGTCCTCAAAGAGATAGGACAGCATCAACAGCGCCCAGCACAAATGACAATAAAATAAAAAGAATGTGCAGGGAAACCAGATAATGTAATTGCCAGACAGTGTTATGATTAATGTGCTCACAGAGATAAAACTAAAGCTAAACAAATTCAGCAAAGAATCAGAAAAGGAAAATAGTAGCATTGCAAATCTGATTAGAAACAAGCTATAATTCAGGAACTTAAAAATACAGTCACCAAAATGCATATTTTTTAAGAAATTCCAATTTTTTTATTATACACCATGAGATATACAGTTACATAGATGTTCCTAATTGGGTCTCTGTCAAACAGTGTTCTAGCACCCATCCCTCCACCAGTGCCCCATTCCCACTACCAATATCCCCACATTCCCTCCCACCCATCCCCAGCCTGCCTCTATAGCAGGCAATTTTTCCCTCTCTTTCTCTCTCTCTCCTCTCTCTCTCTCTCTCTCTGTCTCTTTCTCTGTCTCTGTATCTCCCTCTCTTCTTTTACACATTGTGGCTTGCCCTACAGACATTTAGGGTTTATCATGTAGTTCTCAAAATGTATATTTTAATTTTAAATGTTTTTTATTGAAGTATTCTTTTTTTTTTTTCTTTTTTGGGTCATACCTAGCAATGCTCAGGGGTTACTCCTGGTTCTGCACTCAGGAATTATTGATGGAAATGCCTGGACATGCTCAGGGGACCATATGGGATCAAACCTAGGTCAGCAGCCTGCAAGGTAAACACCCTCCCTGCTGTGCTATCACTCCGGCCCCTATTGAAGTATTCTTACTTACAATAGCTCTGATGTTGGTTTGGACACTCAGTGCTGTTACACCACGGTCCCTCCCAGGCACTCTCAGATCAGATTCTATTGATCATACATCAAGGGTTTGTTTCCTGTGATGATGTCTGATCCTTTTGTGTCTTTAAACCTCACATAGAGCAGGATTATATGGTATGTGTCTTTTTTCCTTCTGATTTACTCCACTTAGCATGGCACACTCCAAATCCTCCCAAGTTACAGAGAACTACAAGATTTTTATCATTGTGCATATGTACCTATTCTTATCTTTTTTTAGAGTCTCTAAACTATTTCCC
>JAJIBD010035613.1:0-26466 GCA_021461705.1 Cryptotis parvus
GACAAGGGTGAGAGACTATCTGAGTCCATCATGTTCACAAGACCATTCACTTAGGACTCCACAGTTCAAGAAAGCTGAAAGCGAAAGCGTTCGACATGGGAATCTTCCAGCCGACAGTTCCACACAATATAAGAGTGAACACATCATCTTCAATTGTGGTTTGTTCCACATTTGGTACTTTGCTTTAGTCCCCAAATTACAAACAGGATCAGGATGCATCTCCTTCGTTAAAAATTCTACTTCCGCAAGCAGAAAACCACAAAGAGTTCCAAGAAAGGAACTTCCCAGAGCACCACCAACTGAAATCTTTGGCACCGGCCAAGCAACATGGGAAGATACCATCATTGTATGATGAAGGCTTCAACGAATGGTTCAGCACCTCCATGATTGTGCGACGAATGCCGAGAAGAGAGAGACACCAAAGGACGCCTGCTCTTCAGAAATTCTTGAGCTCATTGCCAACGCGTGGCAGAAGCATGAGCCTCAGGAGACCAAATGCTAACGTCCAAGCTTGCTAAACATGATTTTTAGAGAAGCAATAAAGGAGCCTACAAGACCCCAAGAAGAGCAAGAAATACTGGAAGTACAGATGACCCCGGGAGAAGAAACTTCACTACCCGCCCAATGTGCTTTGCCAACTATAAGAATAAGGCCTGCCCTCAAGCGCCCTGATGGATCTATCACATCTTGAGAAAGGCAATGGAGAAGATTATCCAGGACCCTACTCAAATCTCTTTGATAGCCAAGTCACCTGCCCACATACCAAATTCCTCAGGATGGATATGTGCATTTCCCAACGTTCTCCCTTCACATAAATCAGAGCATGCCATCTCGTCGATTGCAGAGAGGGAACACTTTCAGACTGGACACAAAGTCAGACCCGAACACCTGAAGAATCATTGCAGTGGTCACTCATCAATACACACTAGCTCTCGGCTCTTCTGCGCTACCTGTCTGAATGCAAGGTGCCCTCCCAATGAAGCCATGGGACAGTTCTACTACATTCAAGAGAAACATTCACGACATGTATGACAGCTACTCGCCCCATCTCTGCCTGTTGTCTGTCATCTACAAGCTGTTTTGAGTCATCCTGGAGCAAGGATTAATAGAAGACTAGATGAAGGGCAACCATGCGAGCAAGAAGCGGGAGCTTCGGAAAGGATTTCCCAGCCGCGATCAGGCCGCATCACCGGTAGCAAGATCATTGAGGTTTGTAAGGAGTTCAAGATGCCGCTCTGTCTCATGTTCATTGGTTACGAGAAAGACTTTGATTCTGGCAGGAGACTGAAGCAGTCATCGAAGCCCTAGCCAAACAGGGTGTTCAAACCCAATACATCAAGATCCTTCGTGAGCTGTATTACGGATTCACCAGGATCTCCCTGCCATTCTACAAAGAGTGACCATTGATATGAAAGAGAGGGGTTGAGGACAAGGGGTAGTACCAGTTTCAAAACCTTCATTACCACCCTCGAGAACATCATGCAACAAAATTAGAATGGGAAGGAATGGGAGTGAAGATAGAATGGGTCAACAACTTCACCACCTCCGCTTCCGCTGATGACATTGTTGTTCTATTAACACCCAGCTTATTTAGCCAAGTGGCACAAATGCTGGCTGACTTTGACCGAGAATGTGGAAGAATGGGTCAACAGCTGAATATAAAAGAAAACTATGTTCATGAAGAATGAGCTAGTTCCAGAGACCCCATTCACTCTCAATGGAACAAACATCTCTAAATGCAGCACAGTTATGGCATGGCACCTGGAATCAGAAATCAACATGATGAACAACCCTAAGAAACTGCGAAGCTCACGCGAGAAAGGAGGAAGAAAGAAGCGACAGCGGGCCCGCACCTTACAAGGCATCGAAAAGCCAACTAAAAGGAAAAAGAAAGAGCCTCCGCTCAGAGCACATCTGAAGCTCCACAATTCTCCCTGCATTAACATACGCCTCAGAGACCTGGTCCGCCTAAAGCAGGATGAGAATGCTATTCGGGATTCCCAGAGAGGCAAGAAAGATATACTTGGAATATCACGCCCTCAAGTGAGAGAAGGAATCCGGAGTTCCCTGACGCCGCCGCTATTCCAGAATCAAGGGACGCTTGTCTCGTTTGCCCAGGCATAAAATCAGATGGGCTGGACATGTAATGCTTATTTTGGAGACAACCGGCTGGACTAGAGCCATTACCGACTGGATCCCCACGGGATGTCAAAAGATCACGTGGCCGCCCACCCCAAGATGGTCAGACTTCCTTGTTAAGACCGAAAGGAACTTGAGGCTCCTCAAATACCGAATCAACTTGATGCCATTGGGCTACATTGGCACGTGATAGGGTCCAATGGAAAGTAAAACTGGCTTCCGGCAAGTAAATTGATGAATAACGGGATTCAAGTGATCAAGTGATCATGTGACACTGGAATAAAGCAGACCTGTGGACCTCTGGAATAGAGTTGATATCTGACACACCCCACCCTCAAAAGACATGCAGTCATTAATCTTTGTAAAGTGCAAGAGTCCAAACTAGAGTAAGGAAAGCCTCTTCAGCTAGAGTGGGTGCTGAGGAAAACTGGGCAGCCACATACTGAAAAAAATAGAATTTACATGTGTACTAACATCTTGCACAAAAAAATCAGATCGAAATGGATTAAAGATCTCAATATCAGACTAAATCCGTAAAATTACATTGAAGAAAATATAGGAAAACCTCACGACATTGAAGCCAAAGACATCTGCAAAGAGTGAAAGCACCAGTAACAAAGAAACTAGAAGAAAAAATATAAACATATAGGACTATATGCAAACTTGAAGAGCTTCTGCACCTCAAAAGAAACAGTGAGGCAAGATAGAAAGACAGTCACACAGAATGGGAAAGTAAAACTTAACCAACACCCATCTGTAAAGGGTTACTCCAGGATATATCAGGCACTGGTACAGCTATATAAGAAAACAGCAGGCCCATCTCAAAAATGGGGAGAAGAAATGGACAGAAACTTCGACAAGGAAAAAAAGTGAATGGCCAGAGGCATATGAAAAATGCTCAGCATCATCACTACTAATCATCGGAGATGCAAATCAAAACAACAATGAGATATCACCTCGCACCACAGAGATTGGCCATAGCAAGGGGTAGAAGCAACAAGTGCTGGCGTGGATGGGGGAAAGGGGACTCCCTCTTACATTGTTGGTGGAAATGCCGGACTTAATACAACCTTTCTGGAAAACAATATGGACATTTCCTCAAGAGACCAGAAGGTAAGCTCCCCTTTGACCCAGCCATACCACTCATGAGTGTTACTGGGAAGCCAAAAACACACAGTGGACACACAATCACACCTTTATTTTCCTAGCAGCACTATTTACAATAGCCAGAATTTGGAAATAGGATGACCGAAGGGGCAGTGATGACTGGATAAAGAATACTGTGGGACTCTCACTGTGAGATACTATGCAGCTGTCCAGGAAAAAATGAAGTTATAAGGGGTACCTATAAATGGATAGACATGGAAAGAATCATGTTGAGTGAGGTGAGTAAGAAGAAAAGAGGGAACATAGAATGACTGCATTTTGTTGCATGACATAAATGTACCAGGTGAATCTTACCAAGGAGTGGGAAACACCACAAGCATGTGGTCAGAGGTTAGGTCAAGATAGAGAGAGGGAACATGTGTGAGTAAATGTCAAAGACCACTGATACCAACATAGAACTGAGCAGTGTCGAATACTGGCAAAAAAGTAAAATGATGGCTTCTAAGTGTGTAGTGCAACCCACAGTGTAGAAGAAGGAAGAGAGAGAGAGAGAGAGGGAAAGAACCTGCATTTAGGCCAGGCATTGAAGGGGAGGGGTGGGGACATCAGGTGGTAGGAGATGGAAGGCACTGGTGGAGGCGGGGTGCTGGAAAGTTGTGTGACCACCAAACCTCAAGCGTGAACAATGTTCGAATTAGTATATCTCACTGTAATTTATAAATAAAATGTTTAAAAACAAAGAAAGTCAAAACTTCATTACTATTTGAGTTTAGCTACACAGGAGACATAATATATCTTTTTGTTCAAACATTTCGAACACTCAAAAAATGCTGACCCTATGTGAAGGTATAATTCTGTTTCTTTAAATTTACATCCCTATGTATGTTTTTAGTTTTTTTATGTCTCTCCAACCACATGGCAGAGCCTGGCAAGCTACCCATGTTGTATTTGTATGCCAATCCAGTGGCTGAGTATAGACCTTATTCCATGTACTGATGAATGATTTGAGGCTCTTTATGTTCCTGGAGCAAGCACTTGCCCTTAGGCTTTGCTGCGCATGCGACAGGGTATATGGGGGAATGTTACTGGGCGCCTCGCTCAAGCAAATCGATGATGAACTGGAAGACAAGTAATACAAGTGATGTTTTGATGGGTTTGTTTGTTTGTTTGTTTGAACTTTTATTTTTTGGAGTTACACAGTGATGCTCAGAGTTACTCCTGGCTCTGCACTCATGAATTACTCCTGGTGGTGCTCAGGATGCTAGAGATGCTTAGGGATGAACCCCAGTTTGACTGCTTCAAGAGTGCACCAGCACCTCCCAGCTTATCTACATGCAAAGATAGAGCATGAATGAAAGGTGGAGTCTAAACTCACCTCCTCACAAAATTTGCTTATAAATGAATGGACATGGAGAGGATCATTCAGAGTGATATTAGCCAGGAAAGGACAGATATAGAATGAGCTGCATTTATTTGCAGGATGTAAAAATAAAATGTGATACCAGTTTCCAAAGCCAGGCAAAACATGGATCAGAAGATCTTGTCAGTGGTCTTGTCCGCACATTCCTACTACAAATGTATGGGGAGTCAGGAGGTTAGGTAAGACAGAAAGGAACAGTGTACTAATAATTAGTGTAAATGATAATACCAGCATAGAAGAAGCACTGTAAGTAGGCAAAAGATATACATTATAACCTCTAAGAGTATATATGACAGAACCCAACCACAATGTGTAATGAAATGTGTAAGAGAGAGAGAGAGAGAGAGAGAGAGAGAAGCTAAAAGTGCCTGCCCTTAACACAGGCTGGGGAGGAAATCAGGGGACATTGGTGATGGGAAAGCGGACTGGGTGGAGGATGGGTGCTGGAACACTGTATGACTGAAACCCAAATATCAATATTTTGTAATTATATATCTCATGGTGGCTGGTCATGCCCATCTTGACATCCCGTTATTCATCGATTTGCTCGAACTAGGCACAGTAGCTTTTCCATTTTGACCTATCTACGTGCCAGTGTAGCTCAAAAGCATAGTTGCTTCAGAACCCATGAAGAGCCTCAAACCGTTTGGCATATTCAATATGTCAGAACCATTATAATAAAGTTCATCTCATGGTGGTGCTATAATTTTTTTAAAATAAATAAATAAAACCACCTCACCACTCCCCACTGAGCACGACTGGTGCAGCTAAGGTAAAATAACCAAGATTAGTTAAGGCAAACTCAAGCGGTTCCAAAGCTAAAGTTTTGCATATGGATTAATAATCTAATAGATACAGATGCCTTAAGCTTTCTGTATGCTAAACACTAGCTAAGTGCTTTATATTCAGGTCTCATTCATTCTTACACAGCCATTGAGTCAGACTATGGCTCTCCCTACAGAATTTGAAAAATAGTGCACGGGGTCAGGAAGATGATTCAGAGCCGGAAGCTGAGTTCTTATGCAGGAAACCCAGGTTTGATTCCCAGCTTTACTTGGTCTCCACGAGTACTTCTCAGAAGCAACCCCCATGCACTGCTCAAAGTGCTTTAACTCCGAAAAATGGCTAAAGACCAAAGAGAGAGAAGAAATGGACAATAACAAATTTCTTAAAAAACAAACTGGAATCACTTCCCACCTAAAATTCCTTCTTTGCGCTTTGAGAGAGAAAGTAAGATCCTCATCAAGTTTGAACCACACGTGGCCTGACCTACTCCCCCTGACTTCTGTCTCATCTTTGGGCATCTCATCTCAGCCCAGGCTCCCAGCTCACCTCTAGGCCCTAATATCCTGTCTTACCACCCAGTCAGAATGTTATTCTCCCCCATCATTGAGGGGCAAATACTTTAGCCTCCTGCATGAGCCAGTGGTCACCCCTCCGGAGGCGTCACTCTACCTCTTATATACTCACTGAAAGTACGCTCATCCTCTGCCTTTCTTCCCTGACTCAGGTCCTCATGTCTCTTTGTCATTTTCCATGGTGGTGGCAGTGGCGGTGCCGAGGAGCCTATCTACTTACCCGCAACGCTGAGGCCTCATGCAGGGGATGAGGTCTCTTCCCTGTCCCCCCCCCACACCATCACCCTCTCTCCTATATTTCCTTAGTCATCATGAGACTTTTGTACTTTTCTCTTCACCTACTCTTTTTTTTTTTTTAATTTTTATATTTTACGATTACAAAGATATACAATTCCAAAAGTTCATATTAGGTTTTGGTCATGCAGTGTTCCAGCACCCATCCCGCCACCAGTGCCATCTCCACCACCAACGCTCCCGGTTCCTCCCCCCTCCCTCAGCCCCCTCCATGGCAGGTTCTTTATTTCTTTCCTTTCTCTCTCTTTCCCTTCCCTTCCAGACTATGGATTACAGAACATACATTAAAGAGTTGTCATGTATCTTTTTGCCTGTATTTAATGCTCAGTTCTAGGTTGGCATTAGTACAATGCTTGACAATTGTTAGCACACTGTTACATTTTCTGTCTTACTAGCTCTGACCCACCTTGTTTTCTTCACCTACTCTTACACTAGCTTCTGAGGGCATCACAGTTCCTTCTTTACCCTCTATCCTCCATAGGCAGCTCTACCTGGCAAAAGAGTACACCCCCGAGGACCTGGGTGGCAGAGCTAATAGGCTAAACATGGTGTTGGCCCAAGGGAGCCCTCTCCTTCCCCAGCCCACAAGATGTCCTTGAAGATGTCCTCCATTCCTGAAAAAAAAGCAGGACACAGGCATGATCCAGCTGTCAGGACGGCAAACAGAGCAGATGTTCACACTCCCATCTCCACTGTCCCCGCCAGCTGCACTGTAGTGGTTGAAAAAGCACTGCTGCCCAGACAAAGGAAGAAAAAACTACACCGTAGCCCCCATCTAGCTGTTCTAGACTGCGTGGGAAAAAGTAGCCACCCACACATCACACACACACACACACACACACACACACACACACACACACACCCGCAACGCAGCAGTTCCTGTGTCCTGTCAGGAGATAGACTCCATGCTGTCAGGCTCTGCACTTCCACATCAGCTGTCTCTCCCTCCCCACAGAATTAAGTTCTTTCAGTCAAATCACAAAAAGAAACAGGATGTACAAAGCCACAAACAGCATCATCTTCTCCTGGGGGAACATAACATCACTCCTTGTAGCATAATCTGGAGCTTTTCTCTACTTCCTTCTCTGGCGCTGCTCTCTGCCTTTCCCTCCCTACTCGCTTTCCAACTCCTACGATTTTTTTCTCTGCCAGAAATTTGTTCTGCAGGGAGCGTGTGTGTCTACGTGCGTCTGTCTTTCAAAGCTTGACCCTGGCCCCCTTCTTATAAGGGGAGGAAGTCTTTGTGACCCACCTAATTCAATAAGCTTCCATTATTCGTGGAATATTTATTAGGGGAAAAAAAGAGTGATAGTCCACAATATGTCTAGAAGCAAATTAACTTCCAGAAATCACATTATCTATGAATGCAGGTGTAGCTAATGGCCACTTGGGAAAGCTTGGAATCTGTATCAAGGCGTCATAGAACACCTAAGCCCACAGGAAATAGGTATTGTGGAAGGGAAGGGTAGAAAGCAAGTATGATGGAGACATGGGTTCCATGAGCTATTTCCTCAAACTGACCCAGGAAGCAGCCTTGTAACCTCTGAAGCCGGTAGTCAGAAACCTGCCCTACAACATCTATGATACAGATCTAAGATGCAAAATCAAAGCAGCAATGAAATATCATCTCTCACCTCGGAGATTGGCACACATCTAAAAGATCAAGAACAACCAGTGCTGGCATAAATGCAGATATACGGGGACTCTCATTTATGGCTGGTGGAGAATGTCGACTAGTTCAACCTTTTTTGGAAAACAATATGGACATTCCTCCAAAAACTAGAGAGTCCCATTTGACCCAGAAATGCAACTCCTGGGAATATACCCTGGGACCCAAAATCACACAGCTGAAACTTACCATCTGCACTTCTTGCTCCACTACAGCTCTATTCACAATAGCCAGAATCTGGAAACAACAAGAAGAGACACTGAATAAAGAAACTATGGAACATCTGAAAAATTGGGAATACTATGTAGCAGTTTGGAAAAATAAATTATTAAATTTTCCTATAAATGGATGCCTTGCTGAGTGGTATTAAAGAAAAAAAAAGGACAGCTGTAGAATGACTGCATTCATCTATGGGATGTAAAACAAAGTAGTATGAGACTAATATGCAAGACCAGACAAAACAGGATCCAGGAACATTTGTCAATGGTTGGGATCTATCACAAGTATGGGAGACAGATGTTAGACAAGATAGAGAATACCAGTGTGCCAATAATTGTTGTAAATGGTAATGCCAGACTGGAGCAGAGCATTGAATGCAGATAAGGGATATACATGACAACATTTAAATGTATGTATGGCAAGGCACAGTGTGCAAAGGAGGAGGGGGAGGAGGAGGAAGAGAAAGAGGGAAGAAGTGAAAGAGGAAGGGAAAGAGAGGAAGAAGAGGGAAGAAGAGGGAAGAGAAAGAAGAAGAGAGAGGAAGAGAAGAGAGAAGGAGAAGGAGGAGAAGGAGGAGGAGGAAGGAGAGAGGGAGAAGGAGAAGGAGAAGGAGGAGGAGAAGGAGAAGGAGGAGAGGAGGAGGGGAAAAGGAGAAGGAGGAGGAGGAGGGAGGAAAAGGAGAAGAAGAAGGAGGAGGAGAAGGAGAAAGAGAAGGGGAGGAGGGAAGGAGAAGGAGAAGAAGAAGGAGAGGGAGAAGAAGAAGTGGAAGAGGAGGAGGGAGGAAGAGGAAGGAAGAAGAAGAAGAGGAAGAGGAAGAAGAAGAAGAAGAGGAAGAAGAAGGAGACCTGCTGTAAAGGCAGGCTGGGGAAATCTGGGGACATTGGTAATGTTAGGAAGGGTGCACTAGTGGAGGGGTGGTTGCTGGAACACTGTGTAGCTGAAACTCAATCATGAACAGCTTTATAATTGTATATCACGGTGATATAATAAAATTTAAATAAAATAAAATAGCATGTACCTCTAGGTCCGTAGACACTAAGTGAGTTCCTTACATGGTAAATAGAACCTGGAGCTAATGAGTCCATGGGAAAAGCAACCAAATAAGTGAGGGTGCTGCACTCCCATGCAGAGTTACCTGAGTGAGAACGACAGCTACAAATGCCACCAGGAGCCGGACACACCTGCCACTGGGTTCCCAAATGCCACCAGAAACTGGCCGTACCTACCACGGCTCCCAAACTAGCGGCAGGTACAAAGTCTGTGCCTACCACTTCACTGGGGGGTGCTTTTCACTCTAGGTG
Organism: Cryptotis parvus; assembly: GCA_021461705.1. Classification (NCBI taxonomy): domain Eukaryota; kingdom Metazoa; phylum Chordata; class Mammalia; order Eulipotyphla; family Soricidae; genus Cryptotis; species Cryptotis parvus. The sequence continues at coordinate 9,508 of JAJIBD010035613.1, forward strand.
ATTTTTGTTTCTAAGTGATATAAAATCCCTTTTATACTGCTCATATCGTTCACACACCATGAGCTCAGTGACTCCTATTTTCTGTTGAGAGGCAGTGTCTTGACTGTAAGGAAAGAAGAAAGACTCCATCACTACAAGGACATTGAGGGACCCTGCTGGGGGTGACTGTGTCTTCCAGCAGATACTTATGACAGGCACTAAAGGAAGCTAAGGAACAGAATAGAAAGGTCCAGCTGGGGTTCTCTTTTACCTGGGGCTAAGCTGAACCTTTCTGCTGCCACAGACAGCCAGAAAGAACTTCACTGACCCTCTTCGAAGCTCTTATTATTTCTTTCCTTGCAGCTGAGAACTCGAGCCTCTATTTCTCCTGCTGAAATTCAGACTCCGCTCTTCTTCATCTTTAGGAGTACAGATAATGTCTGCTACAAGCCCCCGTTCAATAATAAAATCTTCTATTCCTCTAGTAGACAAGCTCTTATCTGAGGACATATTGTGTGAAGTCACAGGGGCAGGCAAGGGAATAAGTTCTTCCTGAAAGCTGTTTTTGATTAGCATGCTTGTCTCCTAAAAGCCAAACTCCTGACTCCAGGCAACGAGGCCAACTATTTCAAAAGCCAAGCTTAGGCCTTGACTTTGAAAACAGTATTCAAGGCCTAGACCCTTTGAGTATCAGTCAAATGACCTTTGTGGGAAGGGGGACATATAATTGCCTCCTTATGCTCTCTTCAAAGTCTTAAAGGAGTTTTCACGACATTCATATAGATTGCCTTTCTTCAAATTTCTATTCTTCAGCTAGTTCACTAGTCTCTCTCCTCTCTCTCTCTTTTCTCTCCCTCCATCTCTTCCCCACAGAAAGGATGTGTGACAAAGAAATGATGCACTTCCTAGCAACTTATAAGTCCGCAATAAAGGTTTCACTAAATCTGACTCCCATTTTGTTTCACAAGCTATGTTCTATCTCTTGTAAATATTGGAATCAGTAGAAAATGTTGTATCTATTTTACTCATTCTCTGTTTGTAGTATTACAATGACCAGTTCTACACTGGTCTGCAGGAGATTTGTTCCAAAGGGTCCGTAACTCAAAATACAAAGCAATTATATAATGTCTATTCATCATCGGAATGTGTTTACATGGTAATAGTTAAATATGGAAGTGTCTCTTCTGAAACTGTTGAAAGAAGTCACTGGGACTAGGTCAGACCATGGAGCCATGACGCTCTGTGCCAGGAACAACTGGAAGGCTGGCTGCTTCCTCCCAGCCAGACATCAGAGGATGCCTGCTAATGGGCTATGACAATGGGACCCTAGTTTATCCAGAAGGCAGCCACCTTCCCAGACAAAGCAAATGGAACTGCCTTGTTCACAGTTTGCCTCGCTGAGTTACTTGGCATCTCATGAAATAGTTGTCAAAGGGGCTTTTTCCAGAACCGCACTTGAAGTTGCCAACAAGCATTCCCGTGATAACGGAAGCATTCCCTAAGCAGGGCATCCTGAAGTCTGGCTTCAGGAAGTACAAAATCATCCCCCAACTAGCCCCACCTCCTCTGCATACGGGGAGCTGTGATACACCAGCCTTTAAATTTGACTGCTCACCTGCACAGCCTGGGAAGATGCACAGGTAAGCCAGAGGCAGCAGCAAGCTCAAGCTAGGGATCTACCAGGAAGTACAAAAGTTTCAGTTCCAAAAGCCTTTGCACAAACAATTTAGACATGCTAAAAAGCATATTCACTTAAAAAATTATTCCTACCAAGTCCTTTTCGCAATTCTGAGTTATACACATAAAAAAACAGTGCTTTTTCCATTCATTTGGTTTGATGTGCTGTATTCCTTTTACGTTCCTCTCAATCCCTTTGGGACTTTGCAGCTAAAAGAGAAAGCTGCTTTACACTATATGGAGTGGGGGGGTGGGAGGCGAGTGCACAGCCACAGGAAAGGAGGATGAGGGAAGCTCTTGATGAATTTGCACAGGAAATGTCTTGAACAAATGAAGTCTCTCTTCCCTTGCCTAATTCTGAACTACCTCTGGCTTGAAAATTCCCCATATGCTCGATTATTTATGTATACACGCAAATTCTAAAACAAAGCTCCATTCTTGGTACCCCCCACACACACCCTGCAGCTGAGGAAATTTTCCACCAAAGAGATATAGGGGATCCGGTGCAGAACCAGACCAAGGGTGAGTCCACAAAAGCGTTACTGGCGAAAGCCAAACAGGAGGGACATGGACAGGTGTCGGGACGTTGAACCCTACAGTGATGAATTTTCTTGTTTTTCTTCCAGGAAATCCAAACCTACATATTGAGGCTATCTCCATCTTCTGATTCGTTAAAGAATCCCTGAGACTGAGTAGCTGAAGCAGCTCAAATTTACCATCTCCCAACTCCAGAGGCTGTAAGACCCGGGTGCCAGCCAAGAACCATCCTTCCAAGGCAAGGGCAGAGGAAGTCTGCGGGTTGCCCAGGGCACCTGGTTAGTAAATGGAAACTTCTGGACAACTAAATCTAGAATTATCACTGCAAAAAAAAAAAAAAGAAAAAAGAAAACTACAGCTTCAATGGTTCACTTGACAGGCAGAGACAGTTGGGAAAGCTGAAACTGAAGTAGCAATCACTGGATAGGAGACACCCATGCCTCCCTGAGAAACGTATCTGGTCAGACTGTAAATCACGTGGCCCTGAGGGTATTGTCACATCTATCCAAGTCACATCTGCCTACAATATCTGGCAGCACTCAGGGCTTACTCCTGGCTCTGTGCTCAGGGATCACTCCTAGCAGTGCTAAGGGGACCACATGTAGGTGCCGGAGATTAGACCCAGGTCTCCATACACACAAAGCAAACACTTTTTATTATTATTATTATTATTAATTTTTCCACCACTCAGCTTCTGCTCTTCAGTGAAGAGCTTGAGTGGCCTAGGAAAAATCACACTTAGCCATATTTTCACCGCTGAGCCCTTTTTCCTGGTCTTCTCTACACAAGAACTAACGTGTTACACAAGACAGCCTAGTAGAATTATCTATTAAATCAGCTGTGTGTGGGGGCACGGAGTGGAGGAGGATGGAGCTGGAACACTGTAGAACCAAAACTCAAACATGAACATCTTGTAGTTGAATATCTCACGATTGTATAATAAAATATTAAAAAATAAAAGCAAAAAAAATCAGCTGTGTGTGTTTTTTAACTAGAGAAACAAAAAATGTGCCTCAGACGTTCCCACACTCGTTGCTCCCCATCACTGACAGGCCAATTCTCTGCCATGAGCAGGATCTGCAGAGCCGCTTCCCTTCCGGCCTACCAGAGCCTTTTGCACTTCTTCGCCTTTTAAGTTGGCTCTTTCCTGTCAGGGAGGGAATCTGTCATCAGCAGGTCCCACACTCCCTTAGAAAAAGCCTTCCGCTGCGCTCCCCGCATTCAGCAAGTTCGGGGCAGAGCTCAGATGTGCCTACACATTTACCGCTTCCACATGTGAGACGCACAGTGGTTACTGCTGCTGCCTAAGTCCAATTTAACGATCTCGTTTATTCCAGCAGGTTCCCGGTAAACAGCGCTGCAGCTGAGAAGGCTTATCCTGTTTACGTTAGCATGAACCAGCCAGAGTCAGGGCTCCTGGGCAGGGGGAGGCCACGCTCCCCTAATGTCAGCTGCCTGAAGGGGCTTTGTGTTTAGACAAATGGTGTTTAGGTAAGAAAGCCACAGTGGTGATCTTTTGTATCAACTCTGAGCCTCTGGCGTAGATAGACATGGTTCTATTTCTGTCGATACCAGACCTTCTCCAGGAGGAGAGCGTCCAGTGTTGGAGTTGCTGGGAGCCGCTCTATTGGTTAAACCAACTTCCACAATGTGACCTCGAGTTTCTGCCTTTACAACAGGGTGCTTCAACCTCAACTATTTGTAACTTTGGAGGTCCACTCTTTACGTGACCAGTGTGTCCTATGATCTCTTGGATTGGCTGGTAGCACCCTGGCCATTCAATGCCAAACTTGGCATTGAATGTCTATAAATATTGCTTTAGAAGAACAGTGCAATCGGGCCGCTGAGAACCACCATGTGGTTTTTCTTCCAGGTTTTTCTTCCAGGGACCAGCAACAATAGGACCCAGGGCTGAGGGTAGGCATCCGACCTGCACCCAGCTAAGCCAGGCTCACTCCCAGCCCACATGACCCATGACCACATGACTCCCATGCTCCCAGCACATGGGAGTAACCCCTGGAGCCCAGAGCCACGAGTAAGCCCTGAGCACTTACAGGCGTGGCCAGAAAATACCAAAATACATAAAAAATAAATAAAGAGGAAGGGCCCCTCGTAGGAGATTCAGCACCTCTCAGACATCCTTAGATGGCCCTGCCTCCTTCACCCATCATCCATGCCCACAGACAACTCAGAGGGGTTCGGGTTTGGGAAGGCCCATCTCAACAGTCTCGGGCATCCAAGGGCTGTCACTCCCAGTCACCCCATGCTCAAGGCCGACTCGACTGCTCAGGCGAGCCCCATGCCCACAGAGAATTCTGATTCTGATTATTGAAACTTGGAAACACAAGTTTTAGAAGCACTGACAGAGCCCCTTAGGACAGTGGCAGAGGAGAGAACACTCTCTGGTGATCAGTGTGGTGTTGGTGTGGTGTTAGAATGATGTACCCAGGAAAGTATGATTAGCAGTATTATAAATCCCGGCATCACAATTTAAAAAAAAAAACACACTCACAGGAAATTAAAAATCAATGAATATTCATTAAGTCTCTCCTCTGCCCCCATCAATAGGTCTGTCCAGGGCCAAAGAGGTTTCTGAAGGGTAAGTGCCTGCCTGGCACACAACTGCAGCTGTGGCTGCAGCGATTCAAAATGTTGGTCTCCCAGAGAACCTGAGGCTAGCTCTTTGCCACATTGGCAAATGAGCTCAAGAGTTTCTGAAGACAGGCGTCCTTTTGTGGCTTTTTCTCTCTCAGCATTCTTCGCCCAATCATGGAGGTGCTGAACCAGTCGGCTGTATTCTTCATCGATGTAGTCAATGATGGTATCTTCCTATGTTGCTGCAATGGACCCAAAGAGTTCCCAGTTGGTGGTCGTTCTGAGAGTTCTCTTCTTAAACTTTGAGCCTTTTCTCCCCGTTGCGTGAAGTAGAATTTTGCACAAAGGAGATGGTGGTGCGATCCTGTTTGGAATTTTGGGACGACAGCGACATCCGCCAGGCAAAACCATAGATTGAAGATTATGTGGTCAATTTCATTGTGGAACTGTCCGCCAGAGGATTCCCATGTCCAACGTTTCGATTCAGCCCAAAGGACACAACTTCGGGCGGGGCGAGTAGCCCAGCCGGTAGGGCGTTTGCCTTAACATGCGGCGGGCTCATGCCGGGCACGGGTTTGATCCCGGCATCCCATATGGTCCCCGAGCACCGCCAGGAGTAATTCCTGAGTGCAGAGCCAGGAGAAACCTCTGAGCATTGCGGGTGTGACCCAAAAGCAAAAAAAAAAAAGGACACAACTCCAAAACAAGAGCAAGTAAAGGGCTCAAGGCAAAGAGAAAAGCAGCCTTAGATTAGTTGGGAGCTTGACACTGCTGAGACCTGTGGCAGAGGGCTGTAAACAGATGAAACCCAACATGTGGCCCCAAATCAAAAGAAAAAATATATATGAGCACAGCATAGGAACAGCTTTGATTCTCAGTGCTGCACATCTGATGCATAATGCAGTTACTTCAATTAAGAGGAATGGCAGGGTTCTAGCCCTGGCCACCACCGCAGGGGCCTCCCAACAAGCCAGGCGACCCCCCACTACATGAGGGCCGCCGTCTGCCACATCGGACTTCCTCTCGTCAGAACTCCCACCCGGCAGCAGACGAGTCTATCATAGCCCGGATCATCGACACCCACCCTGCAGCAGTTTCTTTTTTTCAATCCGGCCCAGGTATGCTGATCCATGGGGCAGAGCTGCTACTTGCTCTCCCTGTCCAGCCGCTCCACGAGGCACCGGGAGGGATGGCAGGTTCTAGCCCTGGCCCGCCACCCCAGCAGTGCCTCCCAACAAGCCAGACGACCCCCCCCCCCACTCCATGAGAGCTGCCATCTTCCACATCGGACTTCCCTCTCATCAGAGCTCCACCCAGCAGCAGATGAGTCTATCACAGCCCATCTCACGCGGCCACAGAGTGGCGGCGGTTCATCAATAAATACTGTATTTATAGGTGACTGCAAGAGTATACCACCCACAAGCAAGCCTGGCAAGCTGCCCGTGACGTATTTGATATGCCAAATACCAGTAACAATTATTTTAGGTCATTCCCATGACATAATATAATTGTCTGAGACTCTTTATGTTCCTGGAGCAAGCAGATGCCCTTTGGGCTCTACTAGCATGAGACAGGACATATAGAGATATTACTAGTGCCGCTCGAGCAAATACATTTGGAGAATAGTGGCTCTGGAGCTTGCCTTGCATGTGGCCAACCAAGGGTTCAGTCCCCAACTGGATATAGTCCTAAACCTGTCAGGAATGATCTTTGAGTACAGAGCCAGGGTAAGCCCTGAGCATTACCAGGTGTGACCCATGCAAGGCAAATGCCATACCCACTGTACTACCGCTCCAGTCCCCAGGGAGCTTCTTTAAGAGCAGATCCCAATAGATTAGAAATCCCAACCTAAGCCAGAATAGCTTCCTCTTCACTGTCTACAATGCCCCATTTTTTCAAATAAAATCTAATTCTGAGGCTTCAACAAATCTTGTTTGGGGAGGACAGTGGGGAGAGATCATTCAACCATTAATACTATCATTAATATTGTCAACCGTTGATACTATCTAACCTCTTTTAGTGCAAAATCTCTGAAAAGAAAATCTTAAGGCTTTCCAACCTTAAGTGCACCAGAAACAGCTCTTACTACAAAGTCACACAGCGGTATGATTTTACAAGGAAAACAAACAACTCAGCCTGATACAAGTCAAAAATGGTCACAATCTAAATGCCAAAGAACTACTATAAACATAAAACAGCAAGTTAGGAATTCATGGTCTATGCCTTCAAAATGAGCTGATTTGACTACTCCATAAGCATCAGTGTTCTGCAATTTTCCTCATTATACAAGATCTTACAGTGCTTTGGAAACATAAAATCGGTAACTCGGTCCTTAAAACATATGTTTAATAAGTAGCAACTAATCAGGCAAAGTGTTTGCATAAAACATATGTTTAATAAGTAGCAGCTAATCAGGCAAAGTGTTTGCATGTCTGCTATTTTGGGACTGTTTCAACATCTCCCAGGGGATTGTAAATGTCCTTATTTGAGAAAATTATACCCAAAGTAGTAGCAAAATATAATCCACAGCTCTGCAATTATGCCACTGTGGATTGTGCTCTCAGCAGGTGAGAAAGTGAACCCCAGCACTGTAATGAGAAAAGGAAATGACAAGGGGCAGAGACCAGAAGGAAAGCCAGACCCTGAGAAGATGCCACCTAGCTAAAATGTGAGACTCTAGCCTTGTGGAAATACTAAGACACCAGTTATCTCCTAGTCTTGGATTGAGCCTTGCTATGACCTTGGCTTGAAGACCAGCTGTACTTACTTTTTATTTAGAAAGAGAGAGAAGCAAGAGGCGGGAGGCTCACCTTGTTTTTAAGAGTTCCAAGTCATTGACCTTTTCTTTTGTCCATGAGGAAGCAAGTATCTTGCTGCCTATAAATAATAAATGCCTCTTAAGCAAAGAAAGATTGCCTCCCAAGGAGGGAGTTAGTGGATAAATGCACGAGATGAGAGGCAACTACAAGAGTATCCCACCAGCGTGGCAGAGCCTGGCAAGCTACCTGTGTCATATTTGATATGCCAAATACCAGTAACAATTATAGACCTCATTCCCATGACCTGATTGGAATGGTTTGAGGCTCTTTATGTTCCTGGAGCAAGCAGGTGCCCTTCCAGGCTACACTAGCATGTGACAGGACTTATGGAGATGTTACTGGTGCCCACTGAACAAATTGATGAACAATGGGAAGACAAATGACACAAGTGATACATGGGGGGAAGTTGACACTGGTGTTAGAATTGGTGTGGGTCCATCATATGCCTGAAACCCTAAACCCTAAATTGACTAACTTTCTAAATTATGGTGACTTTATTTTTTAAGTCAAAAAGTTTAAAGAAGTAATGAAAATAATATAATCCAACAAATGTGAATAAGAGAATTTTTTTGAGAGGCTGAAAAACAAAGGTTGCCACCCAAAGCAGAGATCACTTGGAAACTTTCTCCACATGCATTCCAAGGAGACACAGCACCCTGGAGTCCACCACTAGAGCTGCTGAGGGAGATAGGAGCTATTCTCTTCTTGAGTCCCTGCTTTAAAAGGCAAGAGTTGGCATGACAACCCTTGAATATATGTTCTGTAATCCGCAATCTGGAAGGAAAGGAAAAGAGAAGAGATAGAGAGAAGGAAAGAAATAAAGAACCTGCCATGGAGGCGGGTTGGGAAGGAGGAGGAAACGGGGACATTGAGTGGTGGGAGATGGGCACTGGTGGAGGGATGGGTGCTGGAACACTGTATGACCGAAACCAAGTGTGATCATCTTTGTAAATTGTATATCTCACGGTGGTATAATAAAATGCTTATTAAAAAAAAGGCAAGTGTTGGAGGATGAAGAAATAGTCCAGGTGAGAGTGCACAGCTCAGCTGTATCCCTGTGATAGACTGAGCACTGCTGGGGAGCCCTGGTGCTGTCTGAGCACTTCCAGTCACAGCCCAGAGCCCAGCATCCTTGGGAGTAGCCCCAGGACTGTCCACTCCCAACATTGCTGGAGGTGGCCTCTGAAAAAATATAATAGCAATTTTCTTTAATGCAAAAGTTCAGGTTCTGAGACAGAACTCAAATCTACCTGCCTTTCTGATGGTCCACTCTAAGCTCCAAACCCCAGACCCCCCCATGCTTCTGTAGCTCCTGGGCCTCTGGGCTAGCCAGGCCTCCTCTAGTAGTATGGCTCTACTAGACTTTGAGTGCCTCTTTCATACTCTACAGAGCATCTTTGAAAAATGACTCATTCACACTTGTCCCTCCATGCACTGCCTCGGTGCCTCGCATCTCCCATTCCAGTGAGAGCCCATTTTTGTCTTTCTGTCCAGGGGCTACAGCCACTTTCCACGTGGCACAGACCAAGGATACTTTTAGCCCAAGTAACATAATTTTCTTCTCTCTCCAACACTCACACGTCCAATCACTTAACAGCTCACCAGATGGGAAGGGGACTGAAGTCAGGAGCTCAGGAGATTGGGGCAGAGGCGGTCAGAGAGTCCATAAGATGACCAGCTCATGCCTGAGAGAGAGGTTCAGAGGGTTTTCATCCCTGAAGGACCAGCCTTCCCCCTGCAGCTCCTCACAGCCAGTAGAACAGACCCTGCCAGACTTGGTCTCACACATACTTGGGGGTACGAAGGCAATGAGGAGCCCCCTGCTCACTGAGGGATTTCCTTTATCCCCCTGTAGCCCCACATTTATTTTTTGCTTCTCTTCCTGGCTTCATGCTTGTGGTCTCTGTGATTAGAGCTGATTTTAATACCCCTGATTCTAGCAGATAAGCCTGTCACTGCTAGTGGAATGTTCATCCAACAGAAAGCTCATTTCTCAGGGCAAATGTAAAGAACTGGGGTCAGAGACATGGTGCATTGGGGTATACAAGCTTTGCATGTGGGATCCCAGGATCGGACCCCAGCAGAGCATGGTTACTGAGCACTGCCGGAGTGGCCCCTCCAAGCACTGAGCTGAAAATAGCCCATGAGCACCACCAGATACACACACCCCCAAACAAAACAAGACCAATGAAACCCTCATCCATTGTTAGTGAGAATGTCAGCTGGTTTGGCTGCTATGGAAAATGGTAGAGAGATTTCTCAAGGGATTAAAATTGAGTTTTCACATGACCCAGAAATTCCATTTCTTGGCACCTACCTCAAGGGTTCAAAACACTATTTCAAAAGACATTTGCACTCCTATGTTCATTGCATCTCTGTTCACAGTAGCCAGATCTGGAAACCCAGGTGTCCAAGAACATATGAGTGGATAAACTTTATTATATTTACACAATTGAATATTACTTAGCTATAAGAAAAATGAAATCATGCAATTATTCACCATTACATGGGGAGTTACTAGAAACTCCCATGAGAAACTATGCTGAGTGAAGTTAGTCAGAAGGAGGAGCATAAATACGGAGACCACCTCTCTCATATATGTGATATAGAGAAAAGTAGCAAGGAAATACAAACAATCAAAGCACAGAAGCTAAGAAAAGAATTTAAAAAATTAAAGATACTAATATCCAAAGCCAGGAAAAACATGGATCAGGAGGTCTTGTCAGTGGGTGGAATCTACCCCCAAGTATGTAGGAGTCAGGGGTTAGGTAAGACAGGAAAGGAACAGTGTGCTAATAATTGTTGGAAATGGTAATACCAGACTAGAACTGAGCATTGAAAGTAGGCAAAGGGATATACATGATAACTCCTAAATGTATGTATGGCAAGCCACAATGTGTAAGGGAAGGGGAGGAAGAGAGGGAGAGAGAGAGAGAGAGAGAAGAGGCAAAGTACCTGCCATAGAGGCAGGCTGGGGAAGGGGAATTGTGGACATTGGTGGTAGGAAATGGCCACTGGTGGAAGGATGGGTGCTGGAACACTGTATAACTGAAACCCAAACGTGAACATTTTTGTAATTGTAGTTCTCAAGGTGGCATAATAAAAAAATAAATAAAATATAAATATAAAAATAATATTTCTTTATATTTATTATAAATAAATATAAATATAAAAAAATAAAAATAAAGTTTGTGCCAAACCTTGAAAATAAAATTTTAAAGAAAGAAGTAGGGGGCCAGAGCAACACTCACATGTCCAGTCACTGAACAGCTCACCAGGGGTAGGGGAGTTTGCCTTGCACACAGCGACCTGAGTTCCATCCCCAGCATTCATTATAGTCCCCCAAACTCACTATGAGTGATTCTTAAGCACACAGCCAGGAGAACTCCCTGATCATTTGCTGGGTGTGACCAAAAAAAATTAAAATTAAATTAAATTAAATTAAATTAAATTAAGAAAAAGTAACAAAAATACAGAAGGTATGAACTGATGTCTAGAACTAAGCTTATCACGATCACGATGGCGATCTTCCCGTTAATCATCTATTTGCTAGAGCGGGCACCAGTAATATCTCCATATGTCCTGTCTCATGCCAGTAGAGCAAAGGGCATCGGCTTGCTCAGGAACATAAAGATCCTCAAACCATTATATTAGGTCATGGGAATGACCTAAAATAGTGTTACTGGCATTTGGCATGTCAAATACAACACGAGCAGCTTGCTAGGCTTGCCGTGCGGGGAGGTATATTCTTTAAACACCTCCAAATAAAGCATTTATTGATGAACCGCACAGCCGCAAGCGGCCGCCTTGAGCCGGGCTGTGATGGGCTGATCGGCTGGGTGGAGTTCTGAAGAGAGGGAAGTCGGATGTGGAAAATGGCGGCGCCATGGAGTGCGTGGGGATCGTCTGGCTTGTTGTGAGGTTCTGCCGGGGTGGTGGGCCAAGGCTAGAACCCACCATGCCTCCGACTTCCTCATGAACGGCTGGGCACAGGGAGAGCAAGGAACCGCTCTGCCCCATGTCTAAGAGTCTCTGGACCAGCATACCTGGGCTGGATTGAGGAAGAAACGGCTGCAGGGTGGGTGTCAATGATCCGGGCTGTAATGGGCTTATCAAAAATAGGCAAATGGAGTTGGGTGGGGGGGGGACCTCGGGACACAGGTGGAAGGAAGCATCTCCTTCCCTGGTGGTGGTGTTGGAACACAAGTGCATGAAACTATCCCGAACAGTATTGTAAATTATAGTGCCCCAATAAAAATGGGAGGGTTAAAAAAGAAGAGCGAGCCTTCACAAAGCTACTGTTCCTCCAACTGATCAAAGATTCCAGCTGGGGTCTGCCTATGACTGCCATCACTGACAGCAGAGCTCTTGTGCAGCCCTCAGCCTGGGAAGCTCCCACACATGAGGTGGATGGCCCTGCACCTACTAAACTGATGAGCAACACATATGCACAGCAGATAGAATTGGAAATGGTAATACCAGCCTAGAACTGAGCATTGAAAGTAGGCAAAGGGATATACTTGATAACCCCTAAATGTATGCATTGCAAACCACAATGTGTAAGTGAAGGGAGAGAGAGAGAGTGTGTGTGTGTGTGTGTGTGTGTGTGAGAGAGAGAGAGAGAGAGAGAGAGAGAGGAGAGAAGGAGTTCCATCCACAGCATTCCATATAGTCCCCCAAACTCACTATGAGTGATTCTTAAGCACAGCCAGGAGAACTCCCTGATCATTGCTGGAGTGCGACCCAAAAAAATTAAATTAAATAAAATTAAATTAAATTAAGGAAAAGAAACAAAAATACAGAAGGTATGAACTAATATTCATACTTTGTATGTGGCAGACCGGGTTTGATCCCCGACACCCAATGTGATCCAGGTGTGGCCCAAACACCAACAAACAAAAATTAATTTATTACACCCACCATAGAGGCAGGTGTGGGGGGGGAACGACTGAGGACATTGGTGGTGGGAAATGTGCACTGGTGAAGAGATGGATGCTGAAAACTGTATGACTGAAACCCAATCATGAACAGCCTTGTAACTGTATATCCATGGTGATATAAAAAGTTTTTTAATTATTCATTATTTCAAACTGGATAAAAGACTTTTTTTTAAATACTGCAAATGAATTGATACCTAATTAGAATTAATCCGTAATTATTTTGATTAATTATTATGGTGGTTTGATTAATTTTGATTAATTAAAACTATGGTTATTTGATTAATTTTGATTAATTATTATGGTGAAATGGTATCACCCTGTCGAACCCCACCGACTGAAGAACTCCACATCGGGACCCATGGCCTAGAATGGAATGAATAGGGTGAGAGACTATCTGAGTTCCACTATCATGTCCACCAAGACCATTCATGGGAACTCACAGTTCCAGAAGGCTGAAGCGAAAAAGTTGGACATGGGAATCTCTTGGGGACAGTTCCACAATGAAATTGACCACATCATCTTCAATCGACGGTTTTATCTGACCGATGTTGCTGTCGCCCCCAAATTCCAAACAGGATCGCACCACCGTCTCCTTCGTGCAAAATTCTACTTCCCGCAACTGGGAGAAAAGGCTGCAAAGTTTAAGAAGAGAACTCCCAGAACGACCACCAACTGGGAACTCCTTGGCACCACTGCAGCAACATGGGAAGATACCACCATTGGCGACATCGATGAAGAATACAACCGACTGGCTCAGCACCTCCATGATTGTGCAGCGAATGCCGAGAGAAAGACACAAAAAGGACGCTTGTCTTCAGAAACTTTCGAGCTCATTCGCCAACGTGGCAAGGCGCGAACCTCAGGAGACCAAGCTTGCTAAACAGTGCAGAGAAGCATCCAACGCTTGCTAAACAGTGCAGAGAAGCAATAAATGAAGACCTCAAAGACAGAAGAGCAGAAATACTGGAAGATGCAGCAGAAGCCTGGAACAGCATTCACACCACCCGCCTGTCCTTCGCCAACTATAAGACCAAGATGACTGCCCTCCGACACCCTGATGGATCTATCACATCTTCCAGAAAGGCAATGGAGAAGATTATCCAGGACTTCTACTCAAATCTCTTTGATAGCCACATCCACCTGCCCACATACCAAATTCCACAGGATGGATATGTCATTCCCAACGTTCTCCCTTCTGAAATCCAATTATGCCATCTCGTCGGTAAAGAAGGGAACAGCACCAGGCCCAGACAAAGTCAGACCCGAACACCTGAAGAATCTGCCGTCGGTACTCATCAATACACTAGTTCGGCTCTTGACATGCTACCTGTCCAAATGCAAGGTACCCTCCCAATGGAAAACCAGCAGGACAGTTCTACTGTTCAAGAAGGGAGACATTCACGACATCGGCAACTATCGCCACATCTGCCTGTTGTCCGTCATCTACAAGCTGTTTACACAAGTCATCCTGAACAGGATTGGCAGAACACTAGATGAAGGACAGTCATGCAAGCAAGCTGGCTTCCGGAAAGGATTCAGCACAATCGACTATATCCACACAGTAACCAAGCAGCTCATTGAGGTTTGTAGGGAGTACAAGATGCCGCTCTGTCTCACGTTAAAAAAGAAGAAGCTGATTCTTTTGATTTACATAAAGCCTTTGATTCTGTGGAGACTGAAGCAGTCATCGAAGCCCTAGCCAAACAGGGTGTTCAAACCCAATACATCAAGATCCTTCGTGAGCTGTATTACGGATTCACCACCAGGATCTCACCATTCTACAAAGAAGTGATCATTGATGTCAAAGAGAGGGGTTCGACAGGGTGATACTATTTCACCAAAACTCTTCAGCGCCACCCTCGAGAACATCATGCAACAATTAGAATGGGAAGGAATGGGAGTGAAGATAGATGGTCGGCAACTACACCACCTCCGCTTTGCTGATGACATCATTCTAATAACACCCAAACATTAGCCAAGCGGCACAAATGCTGGCTGACTTTGACCAAGAATGTGGAAATATAGGTCTACAGCTGAATCTGAAGAAAACTATGTTGATGAAAAATGAACTAGTTCCCTGAGGCCCCATTCACTTTCAATGGTACAAAGATCTCTGAATGCAGCAGTTATGTGTACCTAGGTCGAGAAGTCAACATGATGAACAACCTAAAACCTGAGCTGCGCGGGAGGAAGACAGCGGCATGGAATGCCTTCAAAGGCATCGAAGAAATAGCTAAAAGGACAAAGAACCTCCGGCTCCAGGCATATCTCTTCTACGTTTCTCCCTGCATTAACATATGCCTCAGAGGCCTGGGCCCTACGAAAGCAGGATGAGAATGCTATTCGGGCTCTCTCAGAGAGGAATCGAAAGAGCTATGCTTGGAATATCACGCCTCACTCAAGTGAGAGAAGGAATCCGGAGTTCTGACCTCCTTTGCTATTCCAGAATCAGGGACTCTGTCTCGTTTGCCAAGGCATCGAAAATCAGATGGGCTGGACATACAATGCAATTTGAAGACAACCGCTGGAGCCATTACCAACTGGATCCCATAGGATGTCAAAAGATCACGTGGCGCCCCACCTACAAGATGGTCAGATTTCCTTGTAAAGACCCTGAAGGAGCGGTTTGAGGCTCTTCATATTCCTGAATCAACCAGATGCCATTGGGCTACATTGGCACATGATAGGATCCAATGGAAATGTTACTGGCACCAGCTCGAGCAAATCGATGAATAACGTGATTCAAGTGATTCAAGTGATCAAGTGATCAATTTACTAAAACACATGCACACACACATACCCTGGAAATTTATATAGAACTTATATTTGAAAATGACTTTTCCCTGAAGATGTTGATAAAAAGGCAAAGCAGTATTTATGACAGCTCATGAGGCCCCCTGGAGCAAAAAGGCAGAGTCCAAACTCTGCCAAAAGGGGTGCAGGGAACCCCCAGGGCTTGATGCTGGTATCCTGAATGTTATGTTCTAGAAGCAAAAATGCAAACAATAGCCGAATCTGCTGCCATTTAAACCACAGCCTGAAGTCCTATAATTAGTTGAATACAGTCCTGCCTGACATGCCACCAAGTGCTTTCAAGGCACCTAGCAGAAACAAGAGAAAACCCTATCTAGGGAAAGATACAATTCTTTGCCCTATTTATTTATTTCTACAAGGAATGGCTCCAAACACAATGTCTGACAACACAGTCAAATATAACCTGTCCTCAAAGAGATAGGACAGCATCAACAGCGCCCAGCACAAATGACAATAAAATAAAAGAATGTGCAGGGAAACCAGATAATGTAATTGCCAGACAGTGTTATGATTAATGTGCTCACAGAGATAAAACTAAAGCTAAACAAATTCAGCAAAGAATCAGAAAAGGAAAAAAAAGTAGCATTGCAAATCTGATTAGAAACAAGCTATAATTCAGGAACTTAAAATACAGTCACCAAAATGCATATTTTTTAAGAAATTCCAATTTTTTATTATACACCATGAGATATACAGTTACATAGATGTTCCTAATTGGGTCTCTGTCAAACAGTGTTCTAGCACCCATCCCTCCACCAGTGCCCCATTCCCACTACCAATATCCCCACATTCCCTCCCACCCATCCCCAGCCTGCCTCTATAGCAGGCAATTTTTTTTCTCTCTCTCTCTCTCTCTCTCTCTCTCTCTCTCTCTCTCTCTCTGTCTCTTTCTCTGTCTCTGTATCTCCTCTCTTCTTTTTACACATTGTGGCTTGCCCTACAGACATTTAAGGTTTATCATGTAGTTCTCAAAATGTATATTTTAATTTTAAATGTTTTTTTATTGAAGTATTCTTTTTTTTTTCTTTTTGGTTACCCTAGCAATGCTCAGGGTTACTCCTGGTTCTGCACCTCAGGAATTATTGATGGAAATGCCTGGAAATGCTCAGGGG
This sequence comes from Cryptotis parvus, assembly GCA_021461705.1. Taxonomy (NCBI): domain Eukaryota; kingdom Metazoa; phylum Chordata; class Mammalia; order Eulipotyphla; family Soricidae; genus Cryptotis; species Cryptotis parvus. Next base: position 25,981 of record JAJIBD010035613.1, read on the forward strand.
ACCGTATGGGATCAAACCTAGGTCAGCAGCCTGCAAGGTAAACACCCTCCCTGCCTGTGTCTATCACTCCTGCCCCTATTGAAGTATTCTTACTTACAATAGCTCTGATGTTGGTTTGGACACTCAGTGCTGTTACAACATGTCCTCCCAGGCACTCTCAGATTAGATTCTATTGATCATACATCAAGGGTTTGTTTCCTGTGATGATGTCTGATCCTTTTTGTGTCTTTAAACCTCACATAGGAGCAGGATTATATGGTATGTGTCTTTTTCCTTCTGATTTACTCCACTTAGCATGGCACACTCCAAATCCTCCCAAGTTACAGAGAACTACAAGATTTTTTATCGTTGTGCATATGTACCTATTCTTATCTTTTTTAGAGTCTCTAAACTATTTCCCTAAAAGACTACACCAAATAGCAATCCTATAAGCAGTAATGGGGCCTTCTTGCCACATTCCTGCCACTTCTCTGGGAAAAGAAGGGG
>JAJIBD010035617.1:0-22912 GCA_021461705.1 Cryptotis parvus
CCCAGTCCACATCTGGTTGTGTTCAGAGGCCACTTTAGGTTTGGGTTGGTGCTTTAGAGTCATTCCCTTTAATTGGCTTAAAGGGCCATCTCCCCTTTAAGCCAATTCTCCAGCCATTAAGAGCCATAGACCATCCTTGGCTAAGGAAACTAGGATGGGGTGGTCTGGAACTTCAAAGGCAAGGAAACCCATTCACAGGAAGGAGGGAAGCATTTGCCACACCAAGCAGAGAGGCACCCTCGGTAAAATCAGACGCTCAAGGGAGAGGTTGAAGAAAGCAAATATCCTGGGTCTGTAATGATAGAATTAGTCAAAACAAGCCATACACCAAAACGGCGTATTTTTAGGTCCAGAGAGATGGTACGGGTTGAGGAACTTGCTTTGTGCAACCAACGGAACTGAGCACCACCAGGTGTGGGCCCTAAGAACAGAGCCAGAAGTTAACGCTGAGCATCTCCAGGTGTGGCCCCAAATCAAAGCGGCATACTCAGGGTCCTGCATTCTTCCCCACCTCAGAGTAAAGAGACCCCAAAATGACCCCTTGGGCCAGACCCAAGGCAGGGGAAAAGAGCCCCCCAACCTTAACAGCGTCAGAGCTGGGAAGACAGAGCAGGGCGAGGGCAGCTCTCCGTTAGGTAAAAGCCCGGTGGCGTCTCTGCTACTCGTGAACTTCTGGGCCGCGACCCAGGCGGTGCCTCCAGGAACCTGGCGCCTGCCCCGGCTCTTCACACTTTCTCTCTCCCTCAACGCCCCACCCCCGCTGGGCCCGCAGTCAGGAGAACCGCCCCCTACCTCCGTTACCACTTTAAGGGTAAAACCAGAGATTGACTTGGAGCCCTTTCAAGGGCCGCGCCTTTGAATTACCGGGAATTAGTAATGGGCTCTAAGTGTCAGATTTCTGCAGTGAAGATTCAGGCTCCCGCCAGATTCAGGTGCTGAGTCATTGCGCTGCCGTCGGTTCCACACCAGAAACCTCTGGTCTGGAGGCGAAGTGAGATAGAGCCTCACCGACGCACTCTACAGCGGCCCGTTCTTCCCCTTCTTTTTGCCAGAAAAGCCATCTCCACACACAAGGGTGGATTCTGTGCTTTTCAGGGGGAAACAAACACCACGCACTCAACAGTACCCATGCCTCGGAAACCTAAGCAGGGATTCGGGAAATAAAAATGCTCTGAGAAAAAAAACATTTTTAAAAATCGCTCCTAGCTGGGCGGTGAGACGTGATAGCAGCCGTCGTTGACCACGGAAATGACGGTATGACGGCCAACGACACGTTCTCTATGCAAGGCAATCAGAAATTTAAATTGTATTTATTTTGCTTTAGGGGTCACCCCGGCAACGCTCGGGGCTGAGTCCTGGCCCTGCACGCAGGGAGACTCCCCGGGGGTGTTCGGGAACAACCTGGCTGCCGCGCGCGGCAAACGCCCTCCCCGACCTGAACGTTTTAACGCGTTGTTTTAACCTGGGCAGAGCGGGAGAGAGGCGCGGAGAAAACGCGTGTACGAAGCACGGAGGAAGGGGGACCCCGTCCCCGAGGGCGCCGGGGCGCCGGATCAGCCTCCCGGCCCGGCCGCTGGACTGTCCCCGGGACGCGCCTGCGACCCAGCCCAGGCGCAGGTGCACCCGGCCAGGAGCGGCCGAGCGGGGGTCCCGGCCCTCCTCCCTACCGCCCGGGCACCAAGCCCGCGCCTGGCAGCCAGCTGACCGCTGCCCAAGGACAAAGGGCCCGGGTCACCTTGGCGGCCGGGGGGCGGAGTGCGCAGGCGCCGTGGGCGCTCGAGACCCGCCACGCGGCCCCGCGCCCCCGCCGCGCCCCACGCCCGGAGCGGGGTCCCGGGGCCGAGAACCACGTCCGCAGCCCCCGTAGGCCGAGGCCGGCCGGGGGCGCGCAGGGGCGGGCGCGAAGGGCGTCAGAAGGTCGCGGGGCGGACGTGTGGCGCGGGAGCGACGCCGCGTGCGTGCGGGACTCGAGTACGTGACGGAGCCCCCGGGAGACCATGTCGGCGCGCCGCCCCACCCTCCGGCGCCAGAGCTCAGGCCTGGGCTCGAGCTGGGGCCCCGGCGCGGGGCGGGGCGGGGCGGGGCTCTCTCCGCGCCCGGTGGCCTCAGCGGCGGTGTGGACCCGGCCCAAGGCCCCGCGCCGCGCGACCTCCTCAGCTGTCGCCCCACCCTCGCAGCCGCGGTCGACCGCAGCCCCGCCCCTTCCACTAGAAGAGTCTCCGAGTGACGGAGCGCCGGGCCAATGACGGGGCGGGACGGGGCGGAGGGCGGACCCTGGGCGGGGAAATGGGCGGGCCTTTCCCCGAGCTGGGCAGGAAGTGGGGTCAGGCGAAGCGGAGCCTTCAGACTTCAGCGCCGGACGCTCGTGTCGGTGGCAGCATCCTCTGCTTCTCTCCCGGGTGACCACCGCTGACGACCAGGTCAGGACTCGGGGGAGCCAGCGAGCTCCTCAGGTCTCGGGGGCTACGGCCCTGGTCAGCGGCCGGTGCGGGGGCGCGGCCGCGGCTGTGGAGGTCGGGGGCGGGTCGGCCCTTGCGCTCCGGCCTCCCTGCCGCTGGCTGCGGACCCGGCCCGGGATGGGGGTGCAGCGGGGTGGGGGGCGGGTGCTGGTCAGCAGCGTTCCCGGAGGGTGGGGGGGCGCGCTGAGGGGGCCGCGGACCCACCCGCTCCTGGGGTGGCCAGACCCGCGCCAAAATGGAGCCGGGACCGGAGAAGGGGCGATGCCCGGAGCCGCCCCCTCCCCCGTAGCGGGCGCGGGCGGTGACTAATGAGCAGTTTCCACCCGGCCGCCTCGCGGGACTCCCTCATGGGGCTGTCGGGAGCTGCGGCCCGGCTGCGCCCTGAGGTAGAGCGCGCCGCGCCGGCGCTTATTTTATCGCTGCGGGTCAGTGAAGTTAGCGGCGACCCCGGGGGGGTCGAGAGGAGACGAGGTGTCCCGGCCTGAGCGGCCGCGGCGCCGCGGGGAGGCTGGAAGCAGCCTGAGGAGCGTTGGGGGTGATGGAGGCGGCGCCCTGTTTCCACCGCCGCGCGCCGCGTGTGTGCGCGTGCATGTGTGTGTGCTCGTGCGCGCGCGGGGGCCCACAGCCCTGCCTGGCCCCAACCCGCACAAATTTAAGTGGAAAAGCCCCGAACAAGTTTCCCTTTTGCGAAGCCTCGAGGCCTTCCGTTAGGTTATGGCTGAGGCTCAGCCTCGCGGCCCGCAGAGCTCCAGAAATTATTTCAGTGTCTAATTCTGAAGCTGTAAAAGAAAATGGTGCCACTTGCTGCCTCAGAACATTCCAGAGACGGTACTGGAGAGGCGCCCGGCCGGGCTTCTGAGCACCGCTTCTGCCGGTCCCCCTCGGGGCCTGCCAGTTGTTCTGCGGAGAGCCCCGAGGGGCCCAGTGCTTTAAGGGGCTGCCTACTTGCAAATATTCTCTTTTTCCCCCCTTCAGCCTGCTCTGCCTGCATATCTTTTAAGTGGTTTCTCAGGAAGCCTCTTTCCTTTGAGTGTGGTGGAATCTTTTATGTAGTAAAAATCATAGTATTATTATTATTTTTCCTTTTTTTGGTGGGGTCACACCCTGCAATGCCCAGGGGGTTACTCCTGGCTTTGCACTCAAGAATTACTGCTGGCAGTGCTTGGGAGACATGCGGGATGCCAGGGATGGAACCTGGGTCTGCCCCGCTGTGCTATTGCTCTGGGCCCTTGATTTTTTTTCTTTTTTGGGTCACACCCGGCAATGCTCAGGGGTTTCTCCTGGCTCTGCACTCAGGAATTACTCCTGGCCGTGCTCGGGGACCATATGGGATGCCGGGGATCGAACCCGGGCCGGCATGGGCCCGGCTTCGTGCAAGGCAAACGCCCTACTCGCTGGGCTATCGCTCCGACCTGATTTTTTTTTTTTTTTTTTATTAGGCCAGAGAGCGTGCAGCAGGCACTGGCATATGGCTGATCTCTAAATTAAAATCCCAGGGGCCGGAGCGATAGCCCAGCGGGTGAAGGCGTTTGTCTTGCTGGCGCGACCATGCCGCCCGGTTCAACCCCATATGGTCCCCAGCACCTGAGTGCAGAGCCAGGAGAAACCCCTGAGCATCGCCGGGTGTGACCCTAAAAAGCAAAAAAATAAAATAAAATCCCAGCACCCCATATGATCTCCGGAGCCCCACCAGGAGTGATTCCTTAAGCACAGAGCCAGTATTGACCCTGAACCCCGCTGGGTATGGCTTCCCCAAAACAGTTCTTAAAGAATTTTTATTCTTGGGGGGTTGGAGCAATAGTACACCTGGGAGGGTATTTGCCTTGCATGCAGCCAACCCAGCTTCAATCCCCAGCATCCCATTTGGTTCCCCAAGCATTGCCGGGTAAGACCCAAAAAAGCAAAAAATGATAATTTTTATTATTTCTGTAAAAGTTTCATTGTTGTAGGATATATAGGGTGTTGAGGATCAAATTCAGGGCCTGACACATCGGGTGAGTGTTGTGCTGTTTTTACTTCTGACCACGTCTCTATTCCTGTAATCAATTTAGAAATACTCTTCAGATGTCATGTGTGTCCTCCTACCATGCCCCCACCCCAGTGCTGTGGTTTTTGCAGGCCCGAGATCAGCAGTGGTAAAGATGTAGAGCCTGCACTTGCCCCCCTGAAGGCAGCATGAGTCCATCCGCCAGTTGAACATCTCAGTCCATTGATGGCTTATTCCCAGCCTTCAATTCACTGTCCCACTGAAGGTTTTCCTCCTGGTCTCCCCTTGGCTGCCCTTTTTTTTTTTTTTTTTTTTTTTTTTGTCATACCCAGTGATGCTCAGGGCTTACTCCTGGTTCTTCGCTCAGGAATTACTCCTGGCGGTGCTCAGGGAACTGTATGGAATGCCGGGGATCGAACCCGGGTCAGCCACAGGTCAGCCACCTGTAAGGCAGGCACCTTACCCGTTGTGTTATCGCTCTGGCCTCTTGCTGCCCATTTTGAGGTGGTTTTGCTTGTGACCTTCCATGTCCCCTTGGACCATCTCCCTGTGGTGCCAGCCCTCAAGGGTAATTTGTGGCAGGGAGGGAACATTTGGAGACTCCACCTTCCGTGCATTCCCGGATCCTCCTTCCTGTTCAGTCTTAGTTCTCGCGGTCCCCATGGTCAGTTTTTCTCACTGCTGGGACTTGAGGCCTTGCAGGCAGGACTCAACCCAGTTCCCAGGGTGTCCCCCTTCAGCCAGCTTCTGGCATCCCCTGTTTTGTCCTAGTCTCAGGTTTCTCAGAGCGCTGCCTTGAGTGACAGAACCAGGGCAGCATCGTTTCACGAGAACTGCTTTTCCCACAGACCAGCACCATGTCTATTCTCAAGATCTTCGCCAGGGAGATCTTTTGATTCTCGTGGGAATCCCACGGTGGAGGCTCGATCTCTACACGGCAAAAGGTGGGTGCGCTCCCAGATGAGTATCAGCCTGCCCTTGGAACCCTCTGTATCTCTCCCCTGCTGAACACTGTGGGTGTCAGGGTCGGATACCGGAGGCCTTGGCTGACTGATGCACTGTGTGTTTGAAAGAGCACAGGGAGGGCTCTGGGTCAGCAGGTCAGTGTGATGATGCCACTGCCCTGACACTTGAGCCAGCAGAGCTGGTGTGATAGGATGGCACCGCCTCTCCCAGGAACAAGGAGGGCAGGGGAGAGTCCTTTTAGCCCAGGCTCAGAGATAGCCTTCACTGCCTCCTGGGGTACCCGGGGGCTCATGTTGTTACCTGACTGTAACTCTGAACTAGGAGTTAGCCCAGGTAGAAAAAGAATAGACTCTGACTCACGAAGCCCTTCCTCTTTTAAGAAAAGCTGGCGTCAGAGGGCTGGAGCTGTAGTACAGTGAGGTGGGCACTTGCATGTAGCCAACCACAGTTTGCTCCACAATACCTGTTAGGGGTCCCCAAGCCCACCAGGAGTGATCCCTGAGCAGAGCCAGGGCTAAGCCGTTAGCACAGGTGGGTGTGGCCAGTTCTCCCCTCCCCACAAAGAAAACCCAGTATCAGACTGAAGGGAGTGGGGGAGCCTCAAGGGCTGGAGAGCCTGTTCTGTTCCCGCACAGCCCGAAAGGAGGAAATCCAGTGCCTCCCGGGGTCTGAGTGGCTCCAGCTCCACAGATCTTTGCTCTTTCCTCCACTGGCCAGGTGGGCGGCTGGGAGCTGGAGCCCGAGGCCTATGGGGAAGCTGAGTCAGGCTGAATCACAGGCCTGGCAGTGCTCCCCAGTCCTTGCCCGTCTTTACCCCTTCCCAGGGAAAGGAGGCTCCTGGAGTGTCATTCACTAGATGGGAAATTGGGACAGTGTCCCTGACAGTTGGGGAGGGGCAGTGTGGCCCACACTCTGCAGACTGCCCATCACCCCGCTGCTGTCTGCTCTGGACTTGACTGGAGACATTATTCATTGTAGGGGAGAGGACATTTTTGAGACCCTTTAAAATGATTGAAAGTAGGGGCTAGAGTGGGTAGTGTGATTGCCTTCACCAGGCCGACTGGTTCAATCGCTGGCACCCTGTATGGTTTCCCGAGCCCACCCAGAGTGAGCCCTGAGCTCTGTTGGATGTGACCCAAAAACACAAAAATAAAATTATTAAAAAGTGGGGCCGGGCGATGGCCCAGCGGGTAGAGGCGTTTGCCTTGCACCGGCCGGCCCATGCCGCCCAGGGTTCGATCCCGGCATCCCATATGGTCCACCGAGCACCGCCAGGAGTAATTCCTGAGTGCAGAGCCAGGAGTAACCCCTGAGCATTGCCGGGTGTGACCCAAAAAGCAAAAAAAAATATATATATATATATATAAAAAGTGTTTTTGGGGGCGGAGGCGATAGCCCAGCGGGTAGGGCGTTTGCCTTGCACACAGCCGGCCTGGGTTCGATCCCGGCATCCCATATGTTCCCCTGTGCACCGCCAGGAGTAATTCCTGAGTGCAGAGCCAGGAGTAACCCCTGAGCATTGCCAGGTGTGACCCAAAAAGCAAAAAAAAAAAAAAAAAAAAAGTGTTTTTGAATTTAGTTTCTCTCCCAGGGCTCAGTTCTCGCTTAAAGTAAAAAGCATGGGGGCCGGAGGCGATGGCCCAGTGGGTAGGGCGTTTGCCTTGCACACGGCTGGCCCATGCCGCCAGGGTTCAATCCCGGCATCCCATATGGTTCCTTGAGCACCGCCAGGAGTAATTCCTGAGTGTAGAGCCAGGAGTAACCCCTGAGCGTCGCCAGGTGTGACCCAAAAAAGCAAAAAAATAAATAAATAAATAAATAAATAAAATAATAAAATAAAAAGCATGTAGGGGGCCCAGGGCTGTATAGGGCACTTGCCTTACTGAGCACACCCTGCTCGGTTCAGCCCCTTTCACCACGCATGGTCCCCCAAACCCTGCCAGGAGTGATCCCTGAGCTCAGAGTCAGTAGTAAGCCCTGAATACACCTGGGTATGAAGAAAAAATAAGTTATACACAAAAAAGCACGAGGGCCAGAGAGATACTATAGCATGGAAGGTGTTTGCTTTGTGCATGGGTGACCTCAGTTTAAATGCCAAGCAGCACCTCAGGTGCCCTGAGCGCCACAGGTTTGGCCCAAACCCTTCCCTAAAAGAAATGAAAGGGGGCCCAGAGTGCTACTAAGCAGGTATGGGGCTCACCTTGCACATAGCTAACCCGCATTCAATCTCTAGCACCCCATAGGATCCCCTGAGCCCATCAGGACCAATCCTGAGCACAGCCAGGAGTAAGCTCTGAGCTGGTGTGGCCCAAAAAGCCGAATAAAGAGCAAAGGAAAGGCTGAAAAGCTGATGACATCTGCAGTTCCAGGTGCCGCACCCGCCCTGCCGTCACCCAGGGTGCCTTCCTGTGTTACATTGGGTGCCCAAAGTCCAGGGTCTGCATTAGCGTCAGCATCGCCAGGGCCAGGCCTGTGTCAGGAGGACCTCTGTCCTCGGCACCTGCACAGGCAGAAACCTAAGGCTTCAGTCTTGCTGCCACCTGTGGAGCTTGCAAAAAGCTTTCTAGGAGGCAAGGGTTACTGTGGCTGGCAGGCCGGCCATTAAGGAGCCCCTCCCTCCTAGGGTCACTACAAGCAGCTCAGGTTTCCCCTCATAGATCTAGGCTTCTTAAAGAAGAGAGCTCAGCAAAAGATACTTGCAGCCAAGTATCTGGGAGGGAAGCCCACTGCCCACTGTGGTCTAAGGCAGCTCAGGCATCTATCTATCTCTCCCCCAAATCCAGCTGAGCAGGGTTTACTCAAAGCTGAGCCTCTCATCATTCCAAACCTGCTAGACCCACCCAAGAGTTTCCCTAAGGGAAGTGGCTAAGAAAGAAGCTGGCAAAGTGAAGGTCCGAGCACCCTTCTCAGTAAGCTTCAGTAGGGGGCCTGAGCGATAGCCCAGCGGGTAGGGCATTTGCCTTGCACGCAGCCGCCCATGCCGGCCCGGGTTCGATCTCCGGCATCCCCATATGGTCCCCCGAGCACCGCCAGGGAGTAATTCCTGAGTGCAGAGCCAGGAGTAACCCCTGAGCATCGCTGGGTGTGACCCAAAAAGCAGAAAAAAAATAAAAAATTAAAAAATTTTAAAAAAATAAGCTTCAATAATGCAAGCAACAGCTAGGGACATTTTGGGAAGATCCTTCAAGTTTATAAAGAAAGTTCGATTTCTAACCTTTGCTTTAAGTTCACCTGAAATAACCAATAATTTTGTCCAATTGTTGCACGCAAAAAGCAAAGAGGATAACAGGACCTGCGCAGACAATCATGCATTAATCACGGTCCCATGTCATCATCTTCATAAAAAGAAAGACGTGTGGGCCCTAGGGACAGTGCAGCAAGGAAGGCTTTGAATGCTGCTGGTGCCCTGCAGGGTTCACGCCTGAGGTGCACTTTTGTGGCCCGCCAATAAGGGAAACAGCTACCCCAGTCACCTTTGTATCACGGGCTGGCTGACTCCACCTCAGGGTGCTGCCCTCCCTGCACTCCCCACCCACCCCCACCCTGCTTGTCCTTGGTTCACCACCTTGGCACCCAGGTACTGCAGCTGCAGCCAGCGGCTGCACTGGACAGTCTGGGTTTGTGGCCATCAGGCTCCTTCCCTGAGTGTTTCTTCTCAGCCTCAGAAGCTACCATCTGAGTATCATGATAATTCATGCCAGACTCATTCTTATTGACTTCGTGTTGAAATGATGGGGCTTTAGCTATGACATGTTAAATAATGCTGAATTTCTTCCCTGAGGAAACCGTGACGGGGCTCTGGCTATGGCACATTAAATAGTGCTGAATTTCTTCCCTGGACTGAGGAAACCGTGAGATCAGTCTCAGGCACCACCTGCCCCTAGCACCATCTAGCATGGCCGCTGGATGGTGCATTCCCCTGGCGACACTGTTCTGAGGGCTGCTCTCGTCTGCTGGCTTACCTGTGCAGTTTCCCTGTTTGGGGCTGGCGGAACTCCGGGCCAGTAGGACCATACCCAGCGGTGCTCAGGGAATCATTTAGTCCTAGGGATCGCATTTGGGCTCTTTAACCAGAGTAAATGCCAGGGGAGACTCCTAGTATCCTATGGGGCAGAGCTGCGGGGGTGGCCACAGATGCATTACAGGGCCCCACGGGGAGCTCGTTGGAGACTTTGGTTTAATGAAGCCTCCAGGCGCTGTGCATGACTGTGACAGTGTAAAAGCTCCGCTCTGAAGCTGCTGCAGCAGTTCCAGCCATACTGAAGATTGGAGGCCACCGCTCTAACCGTACTGTGGGGGCGGGGAGGCACGGCCCAGCTGCTGGTGCTTGTGCTTCCTTCTGACTTGCTCGAGGCGTGTGTCAGAGAATTTCCTCGCTTGGACCTCCAAGTCTCAGGAAGATGAGTGCACGATGCAGAGACTCCGGGACCCCAGTTGGAAGGAAGAAGCTTCCCTGATGGATCACACAGTGTTGATCTCGTTTCTTCCCCTTGTGCCCCCCACATGCAGGCCTTTTCAGAGCTGCTGTGCCCAGTGGAGCCTCAACTGGCATCTATGAGGCCCTGGAACTGCGGGACAATGACAAGACACGCTATTTGGGAAAGGTACAGGGGGCTCACCTGTGAGGGTGGGGCTTCCCTCATTTGCCTGGGCTGCACCCCATGGGTACACGGTGGGAGCGCCCTGATTTGATTTGGGCCACGGTGCTGTGGTTGTGCTTGGGAGAGCCAGTTATTGGCTCCAGGGTTCATGCTAGGGCCCCGGGGCTAGGAGGCTGGACCAAAAGGTTAACCAGCTCTAAAGGCAAACCTGGCCATGTCCTTCCCCAGCTGAGGGGCAGCTGCGGGGGGTCAGGGCCAATCCTGAGAATTTCCGCGATCTGTGGTGGACTCAGCCCACCTTCAGGGCATCCTAGTGCCATCTCTGCAGACTAACTGGAGCAGGGAGCTCGCCTCATTGTCCCTTGGGGTGACAGCCCCGTTTCCAACACCCCACCCTGGTTAGTGACCTCTAAAAATTCCACCGCCTGTCCCTCTCTTCTGTGCTGCTCATGGTGGGGGGCAGAAAGGTCACTCTGGGGAAAGGTCTCAGGGCAGCAGTAAGGGGGTTCGTTAGGTGGCAGTGTAGGTCTGTAGCAGTGTTTCTGCTTATTTCCTCACTCTGTCCCCTCCCTCTGGCCTGTCCTCCTCTGAGTCTGTCTTTCTCCTCTGTCAATCTCTGTGGTCAGGCGTCTCCAGACCCGTTAAGTATATTAATGAGTTCCTGGCTCCAGCATTGTGCACGCAGGTAACGCACGCCTGGACTGTCTGCAGCTAGGCCTGCCAGTGCATGGGCTTGACTAACCTCCCTCACAGCTGAGGCCGTTGCTCTGTGTGGCTCTAACCCGGGGGTCCGGGCTCCGAACACTCAGACTGGGCCAGAAAGTTCTCAGGTGGGGTGGGGGTCAGGGAGATGGGGCCGCTGAGCCCACTGCTCTGGGGCCTCTGACCAGGCTGCTCTAGCCGGTGCTCCTCCAGATCAGTAACGTGCCCGATTGTTCCTTCTAGGTGTCTCGCAGGCTGTTGAGCACATCAATAAAACTATTGCGCCTGCCCTGGTTAGCAAGGTAGGACCTCCGAGCCTGGGTCTGTCCGGGTCTGAGAGCGGGAGGGCGCCCCCTAATGCCATTTGTGTGCCCACATCTAACTGCACGGGGACTGGACGTGTACTTAAGAGGGAAGGGAAGGGGCCAGGCTCTGTCCTCATCTCGCTGGACCACTACAGTCCCCACTGAGAGTGGTCTTGGGTATCTGGTGCGGTCTCCACGGTGACTGGCTTATTCTTCATCATATTGTCGAGACCTTTGGGTTTTGTTGGTTTTGGGGCCATGCCTGGCAGTGCTCAGGACCCGGGACCACGGGGGATATTGGGGATTGAACCCGTGTTGGCTGTGTGCAAGGCAAATGCCTACTGCCCTGATTCTCTGGCACCCTCTACTGAGCCCTTTGAAGATTTCTGTTTTAGGGGTTGAAGGGATCCAGTCATGGTCAATTGTTCTTGGAGCTATTCCTAGTTTTTTTTCTTTGTTTGTTTGTTTGTTTTTGAGCCACACTTGGTGATGCTCAGGGGTTACTCCTGCCTCTGCACTCACTAATTATTCCGGCAGTGCTCAGGTGGCATCATAGGGAAAGGTGAGATTCCTCCCATTTTGGCCGCTGGCAAGGCAAACATCCTCCCCACTGTACTATGTGTTCTGTTCCTAACTGTGCTCACGAGTGATCTTTGTGAATGTGCCGCAATGGGACTGGTGGGCAGGACGGAAGGCAGGTGCCCTGGCCCTATGTTCTCACTGCCCAAACCATAGATGTCTCATGCGTAAAATCTCAGCTAGGGGCTGGAACTACAGCACAGCGGGAAGGGCATTTGCCTTGCACGCAGCCAGCCTGGGTTTGATCCCCAGCATCCCATATGGTCCCCTGAGCATCACCAGGAGTAATTTCTGAGTGCAGAGACAGGAGTAACCCTTGAGCATCGCCGGTGTGACCCAAAAAGGAAAAAAAAAACCCTCAAAGCCAGAGTCTGTCATGCTGGTAAGAGCTGGCAGAGGAATCTAGACTCCCAGGGAAACTTGTTTAGGGTCCACTTTCACTCAGCTGCCTCCTGTCCACCTTAGCGCTCTCTCCATTCTTGCTGCCACCCATATCCTTGGCATGAGATTCTTTGGGCCAAACCTGACTGGTCCCCAGACAGTTTCTGGGTGCTCTGCAGCAGCCACCCTCAGCCCGCTGGGCCCTTGTTCTCGTGGTGAGCAGAACTTGCTGTGGCTTTTCCGGGCGCACCCTCTACCCAGCAACAGCTATTCAGACCACAGACAGATTCGTTAACATGGGGCCCTTGTGTGGCAAGAACCTGAGGTATAGGAGTTTCCCTTGTGATTCAGTTACAATTATGAAAGTTAGTGAGGGCTGAGCTAGTTCAGTGGCTGGGGTGCCTGCTTTGCCTACTGGAGCCTTAGTGGGGTTTTGATCCACGGCACCTCATGGTCCGTGCCCCAAGCACTGCCAGGACGTGGTCCCCAAACCAATGTTTTTTCTTGGAGCCGGTTTTCCAGACACCTGTTTCATTTGTGATTTCACCTGGAGTCACTTTGCTCACTATTGGCCTGCTGTGAGCTGCTCTGAGCAACCTCCATTCCCTTTGAGAGCTGTGGGGGCTGAACCCTGATGCTTCACCCTGTTTTTTTGGGGGTTTCCACAGTGGACCCCTCTCTCTCAGAGGAAGCCTCACCCTCAGAAAGGGAAGGTGGTTTTGACCTCCCCATTTCCTTATTCTTCCACCCCACTTTCCTCTTTACAGACTGTCTAAGTACAGGAGACCAGGCACTGTGCAGTGTCTGGGTTCTGTGGTGGGTCAGAGGTCACACACTAGCCCCTCTTCCTCAAGCAGCGTGTCTTCCTCCCTTCTAGAAGCTGAATGTCATGGATCAGGAGAAGATTGACAAGCTGATGATCGAGATGGATGGGACAGAAAACAAATGTGAGTGGCCTGGAGCTCATTGAGGTCATTGGGGAGAAGCCTTTGACCCCTAATGCTGAACCGTAGGGATTTACCCCTCCTGGGGCCAGAGTGACAGTACAGCAGGGAGGGTGCTTGCCTGCACGCAGCCGACCCTGCTTCAATCCCTGGTAGCTTATATGATCTCCCAAACCCTCCAGGAGAGACCCCTGAGTAGAGAGTGAGGAGTAAGTCCTGAGCCCTGCCAAGGGTGGCCCAAAAACCAAAAAACTGAAAAACAAGTCAAGTCCTTGCTCGCCGTGCAACCTGTGAACAACAGGTATCCGGCCAGGCTTCAGCATTTTGATGAAGTGTTTCAGAGTCGTGTGGACACATGACAGGACCTTCTCTGAGGTGTGACCAGAGCGGGCCACATGCCAGTGCTTGCATTTCCTTTGTGCTGGGTAAAGGCCCGGTGGTCAGGAGGCAGCTCAGGGCACACTCCCAGGAGCTGGGTACTTCAGGGCGCATGGCAGCGCAAGCATTCTGGTGAGGGCACAGACCTTTCTTGACCTTGTCTCTCCTGCTCTAGCTAAATTTGGGGCGAATGCCATTCTGGGAGTATCCCTGGCCGTCTGCAAGGCTGGAGCTGTCGAGAAGGGGGTGCCCCTGTACCGCCATATCGCCGACCTGGCTGGCAACCCCGAGGTCATCCTGCCTGTGCCGGTGAGTGGCTCCTCTGGAGTATGCGGGTCCTCATGGAACAAGACCACCCAGGTCTTTCTCTTGTCTGGGCCCGGAAGATAGGGAGGCAGCTTGGGGGTCCCTCCTGCCCCAAACTGCCACTTGCTAAGAGTGGCCTTGAACAGTGGCCAGAGTTCCCTGTACCTCTTGTCCTGTGGGGTCATGGAAGGCCGAATCCCTGAGGGACAACCCTGGGGTGTGGCCAGAGCTGAGGGTGCCTGCACTGGCAGTGTGTGAGCCAAGTTAGGAGGGACCCTGAGGACTCGGTGTGCCCGTGACCCCCTGCCTCCTGGGGCTCCTGAGCCAGATGCCCTGCTCTCTCCGTGCCAGGCTTTCAATGTCATCAACGGTGGCTCCCACGCCGGTAACAAGCTGGCTATGCAGGAGTTCATGATCCTGCCCGTGGGCGCCGCCAACTTCAAGGAGGCCATGCGCATTGGCGCTGAAGTGTACCACAACCTGAAGAACGTCATCAAGGCCAAGTACGGCAAGGACGCCACCAATGTGGGCGACGAAGGCGGGTTCGCACCTAACATCTTGGAGAACAAGGAAGGTAAAGGCTCAGGGGCTCTGGGAGCTCAGGCTCCGTGGGCTGAGTGGGTGATGCAGCCAGAGGGTTGCCCTGAACCTCAGGAACAGCCCCATGAGTGGGGAGCAGAGACCCTAGCCCAGCGGAGAAAGATGTCCTCTGCCTGCCCTTGGGGCGCCACAGGCACAGGCCAGTGGGGCGGCCTCGGCCACTTTCCTTCTAGGTGGTACTTCCAGACAGGCCCTCACTGGGCGTCCTCTGGTCAGGCCTCCCCACAGCTCCCATGGTTCCCCAGTGAATCTGCTATTCGGGTGGGAACAGGCAGTGAGAAGCCCCCCAGCAGCCTGTGTGCTCCCTGGGTGGTGCTCGGGCTCTGACTCCACCCTCCTGGCTTGGCCCAGCCCTGGAGCTGCTGAAGGAAGCCATCGGGAAAGCTGGCTACACCGACCAGGTGGTCATCGGCATGGACGTCGCCGCCTCGGAGTTCTTCCGCTCTGGAAAATACGACCTGGACTTCAAGTCCCCGACGACCCCAGCCGGTACATCAGCCCCAGCGAGCTGGGCAACCTGTACAAGTCCTTCATCCAGCAGTACCCGGGTGAGTGCTTGGCAGGGGTCGGGAGAGGTCATGAGTGTGGCCACAGGGGCCATGTGAGTCCCAGCCCCCTGCAGAGAAGGGAGCGCCCCTGGGATTCCCAGGGCCTCAGCTCTGAGCCCCTCATACAGCAGAGGGAACTGAGGGGGCAGGTTTGTCCCTTGCTGGGGGCCAGAGTGGAACTGGAAGTGCTGCTTGACCCCGAGTCCCCGGCCGCCCCTGATCACCCACTCGCTGGGCAGGGAGGACAGGGGGCAGACCTGACGCACTTGTCGCCTCTGCAGTGGTGTCTATTGAAGACCCCTTCGACCAGGATGACTGGGATGCGTGGAGCAACTTCACCGCCAGCGCTGGCATCCAGGTGGTGGGTGACGACCTCACAGTGACCAACCCCAAGCGCATCGCCAAGGCCGTGCAGCAGAAGTCGTGCAACTGCCTGCTGCTGAAGGTGAACCAGATCGGCTCAGTCACCGAGTCCCTGCAGGCGTAAGTGCAGGCGCCCTCTCCAACTCCTGTCCCCAGCTGCTGGCTGGCCACGCCAGAAAGTGGACTCAGGCCTCTACTGTCTTTGCTTCCAGGTGCAAGCTGGCCCAGTCCAATGGCTGGGGCGTCATGGTGTCCCATCGCTCAGGGGAGACAGAGGACACCTTCATCGCTGACCTGGTGGTGGGCCTCTGCACTGGGCAGGTACGGCCACCTCCCCCCAAACTGCCCTCAGACCTCAGCTTCCTGAGCATGGTTGCAGGGGCAGGAACTGGCCGCTCTGCCCTGAACCCTGCCCTCCCCACAAAGGCCCGGAAGGCTCAGTGACCCCCACAGGTGACCATGGCCTTTCTCTCTTTCAGATCAAGACTGGCGCTCCCTGCCGCTCTGAGCGCTTGGCCAAATACAACCAGCTCCTCAGGTGAGGCAGGGTCATGGTACCCTCTGCTGTGGAAGTTGGGGGTGGGCACCCCTCGGGGCAGTGAACAGAGCGGCTCCGGGCACGGGAGTGAACTTGCTGGTGGCTCCTGCTCCTACTGGGGAGGCAGCCATCGGGGGGATTGCGAAGGCACAGTGCGGGTGGGGCCTCTGGCTGCCCTGGGGAGCTCCAGGGCGCAGCAGGACTTGTCCTGCTCCCCACACACCTTTTTATTTGGGCGGCCACACTCAGCCAGCCGGGAAGCCAGGGATGGAGCCCTGGAACCACTTGTCAAGGCTGTGCTGAACCCATTGAGTCCTCGGGGGAGGGCGTTGCACATTCGCCCCTTCCTGTTTTGGGGGGTTACACCCCACCATGCTCAGGGCTTTCTCCTGACTCTGCACTCACAAATTATTCCTGGCAGTGCTTGGGGGACCATATGGTATTCAGGGATCAAACTCGGGTCAGCTGTGTGCAAGGCAAACGCCCTCCCCTCTGTAGTCACTGCAGCACCTGTCACCCCTTCCTTACTCTTCACCCTGGGAGATGTGCAGGGCACACACGTCACTTCATGGCATCCTCTAGCCCTTGCAGTGAACTTCCCACCTGGAGTCCCCAGGAATATGCCTCCTGTGCTCCCATCCAGACACACCCACTGGCGAGAGCCCTCTCTTTCTGGCACCCCACTTGTCTTTTCCGGAGATTTATTTTTAAAGGATTTTAGGGGCCGAGTGATAGTCCATCAGTAGGGCGCTTGCCTGGCACATGGCCGACCTAGGTTCATTCCCGGCATCCCAAGCACTGCCAGGAGTAATTCCTGAGCATTGCAGGGCGTGACCCAAAAAAGTAAAAAAAAAAAAAAAAAAAAAAAGTTTTAGAGTTGTCTTGTGCACGCTTGAGCGTGTGTCTGTCACATGCTTTCCAGAGTGTCAGGTTGACCCCCCCACCCTCAGCGCTGCTTCCTGGTTTCAGGAGACCAGGCCATTACCCAGCCTGCTCATCAGTTCCAGAGTTCTCGGTCCTCCAAGGCCCTCGTTTACTATAATATCAGGGTCCAGAGGCTCCTTGCTTTCAGTGTTATTTTATGCTGTAGGCCTGTGTTCACTGATCCTCAGAGGGCAGGGGATGGAACCAGGCATGTCCTTGCTCCCGCAGCCATAGCACCTGCTATGGGGGGTTCACCTTTAAAAAACATAGGTTAGGGGGCTGGAGCGATAGCCCAGCGGGGTAGGCGTTTGCCTTGCGCGGCCGGCCTGTGCCAGCCCGGGTTCGATCCCCAGCATCCCATATGGTCCCCTGAGCACTGCCAGGAGTGATTCCTGAGTGCAGAGCCAGGAGTAACCCCTGAGCATTGCCGGGTGTGACCCAAAAAAAGCAAAAAAAAAAACATAGGTTAGGGGCCGGGGCAGTAGTACAGTGGGGAGTGGGGAGGGTGTTAGCCTTGCACACAGCCCACCTGGGTTTGATCCCTGGCGTCTCATGGTTCCCCGAGCACCACCAGGAATAATTTCTGAGAGCAGAGCCAGGAGTGATTCCTGAGTGCTGAGCCTGGAGTAACCTCTGAGCATGGCCAGGTGCAATCCAAAAAGCAAAATAAATACAGTAAATGGAGATGTTACTGGCGCCTGCTCGAGCAAATCGACGAATAACAGGATGTCAAGTGATCAAGTGACAATTTTAATGTTCCGAGAACTAGTAATCCTGGACGTTTGTTATGCTTTGAGCCTCAGGGACTTTTGGGGCACACGCCCTGCTTCTATTCCTCCTGCTCAGAGACCCGGGGTAGAGGAGGGAGGGTCACCTGGATGGTAACTTCTCAGAAACACCAACCTCGAGACCTGACTCCTTTCCTCCCCTGCAGGATTGAAGAGGAACTGGGCAGCAAGGCCAAGTTTGCCGGCAGGAAGTTCAGAAACCCCCTGAAATAAGCCCCTGCTCTGCACTGGGACAGCCTGGGCCCAGCCCTGCTCCCCTGCCTGTAGGGTCTCCGGTAGCTGCCTGCCTCTGCCTTTCCCACCCGCCATATGCTCGCTGCTTCAGTCCATCCGCGACCAGCCCAGCTGTGATCACGTGCTGTTCAGTCACTGTCGTGTCGTCGCTGCTTCCTGTGTCTGGAGCTGTGTGTGTCCATATTGTCATCTTGGAAGGGCTCAGGCAAGCTCCCCCGTGGTCTTGTATGCAGAATAAACAATAAAACGAGCCCAGCGACCTGTAGGAACACTGCGTGGGTGTGTGCATGCGTCTGACATGAACCTCCTGCCCTTCCCCTCGCTGTCCTTGGGACTCCACCTCAGACGCCCCTGGACACAGTACACGGAGAGGGCTCCAGGTCACTGATGCCATCTACCCTGGGGACAGCTGGAGGCTGTGGGACTGGAGCGACAATACCATGGGGAAGGTATTAGCTTTGCACACGGCTGGCCCAGGTTCAACCCCCAGTATGCCGTATGGTCCGCAAGCACTGGCAGGAGTCGTTTCTGAGTGCAGGGCTGGAAGCTAGACTGCATGCAAGAGCCCCATTTTTGATCCCTCGGCACATCCAGCAGTGAGCTCTGAGCCGGTAATAGTCCCTGGCCCTGCCAAGGGTGGCCAGCCTAAAGAGATTGTTTGAGGGTGGGGGGGATGTACTCAGGCAGAGCCCCAAGACTGGCCCCAAGGGACTGGCTTCTGTGCTCGCGGCCCTTCAGTAAGCCCCCCTTTGGAAGCCTGCAGGGCTGGCACCCCTGGACAGTCCCGACAGTGCCCGAGGTCAAGGAAGCAAGGGCTCCTTTACATTGGTTTAATGTCAACATTTCACAGCACTTGGACCTTGGATTTTAAAGCTGGCATAGGCATTTGTCACATCAGGGTCAAAGGGCCAATGCAGGTAGTGGTGATGGACCTAGGAAGCTGGAGTTCCGGCATCAGGGCGCAGCCAGACCAGCAGGAAGCACCAGGGAAGGAGGCCAATGCTGCCCTCTGGCACCACACCAGCAAAAGGCTCAGATTGGGGATGGAGTGATAGCACAGCAGGTAGGGCGCTTGCCTTGCACGCCCAGCATCCCATATGGTTCCTGAGCACCGCCAGGAATAAGTCCTGAGTGCAGAGCCAGGAGTAACCCCATTGCCGGCTGTTGTCGGATGCCGCTGGGGTCCCTGACAGTATCAGGACAGAAGTTCTCTTCTACCTCCAAGGCTGCTGGGGAATGGATGAAAATTCACGAGTCCGGGCGCAGTTCCAAAAAGGCTTTTAATAGATCAAAAGCTCTACCACCACAATCCAATATAATGAAATAACTCTAGCTCTGGTCAGAACTGAGACCATACAAGAGAGCCCAAGTCTCCACCAAAGAGAGATCCACCAAAGAGGAGTCCTACCCAAAAGAAGGAGCAGGAAAAAAAGGGGAAGGGCCCTCAAGTCAGTCCCCTTATATACACCAAAGTAATCCTATCTGTGACGGGGAGTGTCCTGTCAACAACCCTAAACAGCTTGTAGAAGGGTGGTGCCACGTCCTATTGTAGGAATAAACAAAGGAGTATGCCAAGGACTAATCCCTTCTGAGATTATCTCTTATGTAAAACACTGGAGAGAGAGAGGACTGATATAATGTAATACATCTTAATTTCTCAATGTGATAGGCTGGTCTGCTGGGTGGAGTTCTGACGAGGGAGAAGTCCAGATGTGGAAAATGGAGGCCCTCATGGAGTGGGGGGTTGTCTGGCTTGTTGCAAGGCTCTGCTGGAGTGGCAGGCCAGGGGCTAGAACCTGCCATCCCTCCTGGGTGCCTCGTGAGTGGCTGGGCACAGTGAGAGCCAGTAGCAGCTCCGTCCCATGTCTGTGAGTCTCTGGATCAGCATACCTGGGCCGGATTAAAAGACTGCTGCAGGGTGGATCTCGATGATCCAGGCTGTGATAGGCTGGTCTGCTGGGTGGAGTTCTGATGAGAGGGAAGTCTGGATGTGGAAAATGGAGACCCTCATGGAGTGGGGGGTCATCTGGCTTGTTGCAAGTCACTCTTGTGACTACAAGAGTATGTTACCCACACGGCAGAGCCTGGCAAGCTACCCGTGTCGTATTTGATATGCCAAATACCAGTAACAGTTTTAGACCTCATTCCCATGACCTGATGGAATGGTTTGAGGCTCTTTATGTTCCTGGAGCAAGCAGGTGTCCTTGGGCTCTACTAGCATGAGAGGGGACATAGGGAAATGTTACTGATGCCCGCTCGAGCAAATCGATGATGAACGGGAAGACAGTGACAGTGACAGTGATCTTAATTTCATGGGCTTCATGTAATCTAGATGGTACCAACAAGGTCCTTATTATCTGTACCAGGGTGATTCTGAGTATCTTGTTCTCGTATACTGAAAGGGTCACACTCGCCTGCATAAGGGCAAACTAGTATGATCCTATAATCTTCCTATAGTCTCAATGTAGCCAGGGTGGTAGTCTCCTGGTAAATTCTAACTGTCCCACTCTGGGTGCAGTGGGTATAAAGAGGAGCTGTGCCCAATCTAGAAAACAGAAGTCTTAGTAGATTTATAATAAGTTAGAAGTTATTCAGAGGGGCCAGAGCGATAGTCCAGCAGATAGTCCACATGCATTTTCCTTGCATGCGGCCAACCCGGGTTCGATCCCTGGCATTCCATATGTTCCCCTGAGCACCACCAGAAGTGATTCCTGAGCAACGAGCCAGGAGTAACCTCTGAGCATCACCAGGTGTGACCCAAAAAAAAAAAAAAAAAATTTCAGAGTCAAGGTGACTTCGCCACACCCTCTATCAGTGTTTACATAGAAGAGAGATCTCATTATAGTAAACCTTGGCTTAAGAACATGTAAATAGGGCCGGGCGATAGCCCAGCGGGTAGGGCGTTTGCCTTGCGCGGCCGGCCTGTGCAGGCCGGGTTTGATCCCGGCATCCCATATGGTCCCCTGAGCACCACCAGGAGTAATTCCTGAGTGCAGAGCCAGGAGAAACCCCTGAGCATTGCCGGGTGTGACCCAAAAAGCAAATTAAGGGGCCGGAGCGATAGCCCAGCGGTAGGGCGTTTGCCTTGCCTGCGGCCGGCCTGTGCCGGCCCAGGTTCGATCCCGGCATCCCATATGGTCCCCGAGCACCGCCAGGAGTAATTCCTGAGCATCGTCGGGTGTGACCCAAAAAGCAAAAAAAAAAATAATAATAATAAGCAAATTAAAAAAAAAAGAACATGTAAATAGATTAAGCTGTGATGCCCTTGGCTCTACAGCATGTGACAGGACATATTGAGATATTACTGGTGCCCGCTCTAGCAAACAGATGATTAACGGGAAGATCGTGATCGTGATCGTGATCGTGAGTGGGTAAAACAGCAAGGCTCCCAGATTAGCTAAACCTGTCATCCAACAGGGTGTGACCCAAGAAGAAAAAAAAAAGGTTCTGGGTTTCACAGGAACAGGAAAGTGGCCGTTGGCAACAGCTTCCTGGTCTCCAGGCTTGCTGCATGGTGTCTTGCCTTTCACTTTATCTTTAAAAACACTTTATGGTGGGGCCGGAGGCGATAGTACAGGGGGTAAGGCATTGCTGTGCGTGCACCTGATCTGGGTTCAATCCCCAGCCCCCAGACGGTCTCCCAAGCACTGCCAAGTAATCCCTGAGCACTTCGGTGTGTGGCCACACCACCTAACAATGAAAATTTAACTTGATACTAAAATCCTTTTCTACAAACCTTGGATTTCTCACTGCTTTCCTTTTTCTTCATCTCTGACTTTAGAACAGAAATGAGGCGCTGGAGCGGTAGGAGAGCAGGTGGGTGCTAGCCTGGCACACGTGGTGCCCAAGCCCCAGCAGGAGTGGCCCCAAACAGCAGTCAAGTAGGGCGCAGTCAGCAGAAACGGAGGCTCAGCTCTCACACTCCCGCTCCCACCCCAGGCCCGGGGACTGGTCAGGACATCACACAAAGGCCAGTCCAGAGCCCCTGGAGTACCCTCCAGTTCCTTGGTGTGGTCTTTTCCTCTGCCCCTTCCTGGTTGCACAGACTGTGGTGATCATGCACTTGGAGACCCAGATGAGGTGAGTGACCAAAACCGGACTGCCCACCCTGCTCCGGGAGCTCCAGCCAACTCATGGGGAAGGTGAGAGTGTAGGTGTGTAGCTGTGTGTGCTCAGCCTAACTCATGAGATACATGAGAGAGTGTAGGTGTGTGTGCTCAGCCTAACTCATGAGATACATGAGAGTGTAGGTGTGTGTGCTCAGCCTAACTCATGAGATACATGAGAAAGAGAGAGAGAGTGTGTGTGTGTGTTAGACACCTAGGCCTAATTCTTTTTTTCTTTTTTGGGTCACACCCCGCGATGCTCAGGGGTTACTCCTGGCTCTGCACTCAGGAATTACTCCTGGCGGTGCTCGGGGGACCATATGGGATGCCGGGGATCGAATCCAGGCCGGCATGGGCCGGCCGCATGCAAGGCAAACGCCCTACCCGGGCTGGCATCGCCCGGCCCCCTAGGCCCTAATTCATGAGTTGTGTGTGTGTGTGGGGGGGGGGGGGGTGTGAGAGCTCGGCCTAAACTGTGAGACAGGTGATAATGCGTGTGTGAGTATGAGCTCAGCCTAACTCATGAGATGGGCACTCTACCCTCACCTCGACTTCAGGAGTTGTTTTTGAGGCTTTTCTTCAGCGGTGCCAGGGATTGGACCAGGGCTTCAGTCCCGATAAATTCTGGAGTGGTGGAGCCTGACCCTCCAGGTCAAATGAAGGGTTTCCACATTCTCAGTCGAAGTCAGCCAGCATTTGTGCCGCTTGGCTAATGTTTGGTGTTATTAGAACAATGTCATCAGTGAAGCGGAGGTGGTGTAGTTGCCGACCATCTATCTTCACTCCCATTCCTTCCCATTCTAATTGTCGCATGACGTTCTCGAGGGTGGCGCTGATGAGTTTCGGTGAAATGCTATCACCCTGTTGAACCCCTCTTTTGTTTTATTTGTTTTTTTCTTTTTAATTTTGAGTCACACCCGGCAATACTCAGTGGTTTACTCCTGTCTCTGCACTCATAAATTACTCCTGGTTGGGCCGGCGCAATAGTCCAGCGGGTAGGGCGTCTGCCTTGCACATGGCCAGCCCATGCTGGCCCGGGTTCAATCCCCGGCATCCCATATGGTCCCCTGAGCACTACCAGGAGTAATTCCTGAGTGTAGAGCCAGGAGTAATCCCTGAGCATCAGCGGGTGTGACCCAAAAGAAAAAAAAAATTACTCCTGGTGGTGCTCAGGGTACCATTTGGGATGCCAGGGATCGAACC
>JAJIBD010035618.1:0-29062 GCA_021461705.1 Cryptotis parvus
TCTGGTTTGGATCCCCAAATAGCTCTGAAAACTAGAAATAAGATCAAAGTGAATCAAATTGCTGGGGGACCAAGTAGAATATGAGCCGAGAAATATTAATAATTCCATTATTTTATTCTTTAATTTATTTCAGTTTAGAAAGAGTCTTGAAGGAGCGTTTAAGAGCGCCTTGAGTCTACACTATGTTGTTGCAGGACTCCTCTAAGGGCCGCTGCATCTGCTCTGAATTACCGCCTGCAAATCACTTCGTAGATAAGGGGGTAGTCTAAATGTGGCAGTTTATCTGACCATGTATGCTGTACTAGCTGGTATAAATATTCTCCATGCTACCACAATCATAGTGGGACTAGCTAGATCTTACCAGCATATTAGCCGGCCCCTAAGTAATTAGACCAGAGAGAAATGCTGTTTGCTTCCAACCAAACAAGCATGGCTCCCTGATATACTCAAAGGCAACTAAAATACAAAACTACAATGAAGTAGAAGAGACTTGTGAAGGCTTGGAGAAATATTTAACTGGCATTAGTATTAGTCTTTGGTACAGAGACTTGCACCATCTCAGAAACCCCCCCTTCTCTACCCTATAAAAGGCATTTCCAGGCAGATCTTGGCTCAAAACATTAGCATACAAAGGGCCTAGGTAGAGGGTGCAGGGAGGGATTACCTAAGGGCATTTGACCCTCCCTGCTTTCCATAACAGTGGGAGGAAGGTCTGAGTTGCAGGGGGTATAAAACTAGCCTGTTTCCTCTCTCAGCATGCTTCTTTTGGGCTCTCTCTTTTGTGAGCGCTCACCCTTCTTAGGAGTCTTGTCTTCTTCTCCTTTTTACAGGCCTTTTACACGTGGTGGCGCCATCTTGGCCTACGTGGCTGGGGTTCTAGCCTGGAATCCTAAGCACCGGGCTTTTCCTTTTTTTGCTGATTTGTATGCCTGAACCTGTGATAAGTAAAGCCTTTTTTAAAACTACACCGGTTCCTGAGTTTTCATCCATTCCTGGCGGCGGAGGTAGAGAGGAACTACGCTTCCCGGCACTGTCGGGGACCGGCCGGAGACTCCCGACACTATGTCATTTGTGTAATTCTGAGTTTATTACAAAGCAATATGTAAATCGTTAGATGAAGATATTATAAAATTCTAGGGAATACAGTATAGGGGGTTAAGGTGTTTGCATTATGCTGCTGACCCCAGGATTGATCGTATTATGTTTCTCTCTCAACCCAGGTTAGGAGTTCTGACTGAACACAGCCAGTAATAAGCCCTGGGACTGCTGGGTTGGCCCACAAACACTTATGTTATAACTCTTGAGTTTACCTACTTAAAGTGGTCTTTAATTATATGAATTATTGTTAAGCAGTAAACAATACATTTTATTGTCGGGGAAAAGCAAATTTATTATTTTTGGGACTCTCAAGTGGTGGCGTTGGGAACCTGGGGCCACCCTGTTAATTCTGCAGGGCCTCAGGGAGCTTCATCCAGAAATGCTTGGGGAGACCATGTATTATGGAGATCAAACAAGGGGTTGCCTATGCAAAGGCATAAATTTAATCTCTGTACTGTCTTCAGCCTCCTGTTTGCTTATCTTTTGTTTCTCTCACTTACTTTTTTGTAGTCTGCATCTCAATCAAAACAGTTTGATAATGTGTACTGTGTGAACTCAGTGTACCCTTAAATCTTCATATTAATTAAAGTTGGGGGGAAGCTATTCACAGGGGTTTATGCATTGATTCAAAAGAAGCTTGTTCCTTCACTACAAGGGTATCCGGCTTATCTCTAAAGAAGGCAGCATTTACATCTAAATTGAATCTTTAGAATATCTTTGCTAATTCAAGACAGCAAAGAAAAGATCAGTGTAGACTGCTAGAATCCAGTAATGTATCTTGGATGTTGTCTTTACCCAAATACCGAATGGTGGTATATTAGTCTTTCGGGGCTGCAGTATTGCGTATCCTGGGAGGCTTTACATTGGTTCAAGTAGCACAAAATTATTCTTATTGTTGGGGAGACTAAGTCGACTAAATCACAATGTTGAAAGTGTTTATTCTTTCATGGGGAACCCTTTGAAGAAACTGTTCCCTGGCTTAACTCTTCCCAAATACAGACTCTAGAGGCTGCTTTACGAGACTTTTGAACTAGAAGCTGTAGAGACTCTAGACTTTTAGGGCTAGAGCTAGAACTACTGGGAACTACTTAGAACTCCTGGAATTGGAGCCGCGCGGGTTCCTAGTCTCTGCCTTTATCAAGACCATCCCTAGGTAGTAGTAGCCAATCTTTTCTTACCCTTATAGTCATCTTACAAAATTAGTATCCGTGAAATCCATAACACTTTAACTTTTAATAACTGGGAGACAAGAATTTAAATACAAATTGTGGGGGCAGGAGTGATAGTACAGCAGGCAGGGGGTTACCTTGCATGCTGCCCACCTAGATTTGATCCCTTACATTCCATATGGTCCCCTGAGCACAGCCTGTAGTAATTCCTGAGTACAAGGGCAAAAATTAACTCCTGAAGGCATTTGCTGGGTATGACCCATCGGAATAGATCACTGTATCACATGTGTTCCTGTTCATCATAAATTTGCTCGAAGGGCACCAGTAACATCTCCATATGACTTGTTCATGCTGTAGTAGAGCCCAAAGGGCATCTGCTTGCTACAGAAACATAAAGAGCCTCAAAACCATTCCATCAGGTCATGGAAATGGGGTCTATGATTGTTACTGAGGTATTTGGCATATCAAATATGACACGGGTAGCTTGCCAGGCTCTGCTGTGGGGTAGCATACTCTTGTAGTCACCTCGATCTCCAGCATTTATTACATTGAACCCACTTGCGGCTCCATGTCGAAGGCTGTGATGGAGCTCTTCTGCTGGGTGGAGTTCTGACAGAGGGGCAAGTCCAGATGTGAAAATGTGAACGGCCCCTCATGGAGTTGGGAGGGGTCTACAGCTTCTTGCGAGAGCTCTGCTGGGGTGGCAGGCCAGGGTTGAACCCGCCACCCTCCCAGGCGCCTCGTGAGCGGCTAGGCACAGGAGGAGCCAGTAGCAGCTCTGCCCCATGTCTGTGAGTTTGTTTATATTAATCTATAATATGAACCTCCCACTACCTATTATATATATATTCCAAATTTATATATATAAAATATTTTATATATATACATTATACACATATGCATTTTTATATATAATATATAATGTATATAATAATATATTTTATATATACATTTTATATAATGCATATATATTTTATATATATACATTTTATATAATACATATATATATTTTATATACATTTTTATATATACATTTTTATATAATAGTATATATATTTGCTCTGCTCCCATTTATATATATAAATGTCACTATATCAAATACTATATATATTCCATTTTTATATATAAATGGAATATATATAATATACAGTAAACATTTATATATAAATGGAGACTCATCTTTATAAATATATAGTGGGGTGACACAACCGGTACAGGCAGAAAGAGAGGAAGCTTATCTAAGACCAAAGAACAGTGAGATTAAAATAAACAAACTTGCTGTCTTTTCACCTTTCTGGTTGTTTCTATTTCTCTAACTATATATATGCATATTTTTGGTTTGTTTTTGTGCCACTTAGCTGGAAAGTTTAGAGGTGATTTCTGACCCTGTGCCAGAGATCACTCTGGTGGCTCAAGGGACCTCACCTCAGGTGCCAGGCGGTGAACCTGGGTCCAGCTCCTGTCAGAGTGAACTGTTTCTCTTGTCCCTGATCCTATTTTTTATGTTGTCTGAATGTTGAGGGATGTTTTATTTATTTCTATTTTAAATTTTTTTGGTGGGGGCTATACCTGTGTTCTGGGCTTCTCACTCAGTGTTCAGGAATCACTCCTGGAGGGCTTGTTAAACTAACTTATTTATTGCTGGGGACTTACCCAGGGTGGTAGTGAGCAAAACAAGTGACTCAGCCCCTGAACTGGCCCTCCTAACCCTAAGGTCTTTTAAAGAGGAAAGAAACTGGTTTAATTTAAATTTTGCTTCACTAGTTTTCCCCTCTCGGATTAAGATTTAGACAATATTCACATGCTTGAATACAGTAAAATAGTATAATTTACTTAGAAAAAGGAATAAAATCAAAACCAGTTCTGTTTGTGCTGCTTGTAGTTTGAGGTATGCATTTCTTTATGTTTTGGGATGAAAATGTTTTCTTGTATTTTCCTTGTATTTCCTTGTATTTTCTGTTCTTGGGACAGGTTCTTCCTTAATAGCCAAACCAAAGTAAGTTGCTCTTAACATTAAGAATTTTAAAGAATTTGATTAGCAAAATGGCTAACATTCTAAAAACTTCCCTGCAACTGATAACTAATGACAATTAATGTCTAGTCAAACTGAATAGATCAAACCAATTTGCGAACTCCTTACACCTAGTATTGGAAAATCAACCCCAAAATGACTTCATTTGTCCGAGTTATTCCTAACCAATTTCTCTATTTCCACTTACCCTACTAGAAGATGCTATAAACAGGGGTGGGAACTCTGAACATGGGAAGAAGGAAACAATAGTTACCTATTACTCTCTGCTTAGCCTTTTGTGTTTAAACCATTTGACTCTGATAACCATGCATTTGTCGGTTTCTGTGACCATAAAATATACTTTGTATTTTTTGGGCAGCTTAAATTTTTCATATCAGAGAAAATATCCAATCTATGTATTTAAGGTCATTCATGAAAAATAATCTTTAATTAGACAGAAAATGATCAGTTAATAAAAGTCAATGATACAATTAACTATTCAATTTTTTCTGAAGATTAAATGCAACATTTTTATAGAATATATAGCAAACTTCATAGTAAAATGCTACAATGATCAAATAGCTAAAGGAAAAAATACACTTGCCCCTTGATGGGTCAAGAATACATCAATACGATAATAAGAATCTATCAGCAAAAATAAAAGTTCAGAGGAATTTACAAGAATTCAAACACATATTATTAAATGTGTTATAATTTATAACATTTATATTATTAAACTAGAATAGATTTTAAAAGGAAATTCTGTTGTATGCGGAATAAACAGAAAAGATACTTTCATTTCCTAAGAAACAAATTAATGGGACATATATACACTCCATACTAAGTTAGACACTTTGCAAGAGTGCGCGTCTGTTCAGAGTTCACTCTCCCATGCTTCAGCCACTCATTACTCCCCGTTTACACGGAAGAGCACATTGAGAGACAATCTGCAAAAAGAATGAAGGCTTCTGAGATGACTGCCTTGTCTCAGTCACAAAATGTAATCATCCATAGCTTGGGGAACTCTACTATCTACAAAATCCAGTCATTAAATTTAGAATGGGGCGCCAAGGAGCAAGCAAGTAAAAAAATCAGACTTCTAACTTATCATCACTTTTGATTAATATGATATGTGTGCACAGGGAAAAATATGTGGGCATATTTAGATAGGCGGTTACCTAAACCCTTTTATGATTTGTCTTTGCTACTTTAAACCAAGGATTACTTAGAGGCATGTATTTGGTACATTTACGAAGCCTGGGTTTTATGAGCTCTCCAATAATGAGAACTCTTCAGCACAGAATCATCAATCCTTCAGTCTTTTACATAGGTATAAATTATGAAAACTTTTGCTGCTGAATTATTTGGGTTTCAGACAGCCAGAAATGGTATTGAAATGAAGCCTACTTCCATGAAAGAAAAATGAACTCAGTGAGACCCAGAAGCTGGTACAGAACTAGGAGTTTATGCCTAGAGAGTAGCCCACATGTTCAGATAAGAGCACCACATGGTTCCCCCAAGCATCTATAGGGAGGGTCCCCCAGCATTCAGGTGTGTTTCCTCAAGGACCCGGATGGGGGGGAAAGATAGGGAGGGGAGGGGAGTGAGGGAGAGAGAAGAGGGAAAAAGAGTATAAAGTTGAAATTTGAAATATGCCTTATAATTGCCTTACCCACCATACTCTGCATAAGTTAATGGATGTTTTGCCTGATGTTTAATTTTGCTAGAACATTCCTTTCTCACTTATCTAAAAACTATCACTTACTCTTACCCCAACCTATAAATTTTATATTTTCTTGTTTGTAAGTTGCCATTTACTAGTTGTCTTCTTGTTTAATATCTTTCTAATATTATTTGTATAACTATGACAATGCAAAGCACTAAGTAATCTAGTTTACTACTCTTTGGCACTTAAAAAATAAAGATTCTAGATTTTTTCCCCCTCTAAGATTGAACTTTCTTAATTCAGGTCATATGAATAGTATAGAAGCACATACTTTTATAAAACATTACTGAAATATCACACAAGCTATACTCCTGCACTTTGTATTTAATAATAATGTTCAATTTCTTATAAGGAGGTTCACTCAACTATTCTATAAAAAAAGACTAGAGTGCTCTTATTTTTTTTGTTATAATTATTTTAAAACACTCAAGTAGTATCATTCTTTATATTGCCCTCTTGGGTAGTGACTCAACAAAGGGAGAAAGAATGAAGTATCAGACCATTCATCCAAAAGAAAATATTTGCATTCCTTTTTACTAAGAAAATCAAACTTCTGTTTCATTGATATCCCATATACCATGCTAGAAAAAATCAATGTCTGGACATCTTGGAATCATTATAACTACCCAAATTAGGTTTTTTAATTTTGGGTAACAAGGATCGTGGTCATAGACTCAGTTTTTAGGTTGCCTCCCTGGTACATATACATGGCAATTTCGGAGAGAAGATAACCGAACAAAACCCAAACCCTCAAAACTACACAGTAATTCTATGCTTAAGATTCATTGTCAGGAAGTAGCACTGCCCGCCACCTATTTGTTTAAGCCCCAAATATAAACATTACCTTAAAATCTCCCAACCACTTCCATTAACTCAAGCATTACCTATTTTACATTCAAAGTGTGTACATAATAATGAATATATTTTCTGAATGATATATTAAAGATAAATTATACTTCTTTCGTTGGAAGAATTCTTCCATGGGGCTGGAGAGATGCCTTGTCTATCACTGACTGACCTGAGTTCATACTCAGCTCTCGCCCTATGGTCTCCTGAACACTGATTCCTAGAGTGCAGAGCCAGGAATTACCTAAACATTATGGGTGTGGTCCCAAAACAAAAATTCCCCCCCAGCCCACTTCCATTAGTTTCTTATTCCAGTTAGGTTGAAATCTTATTCTTACCATGACTTGATTATCTTGGAAGCTGTTTCCCTTACCAGCTAACCTCAGATTACTTGCCATCCTTTCACTGTATTAATTATAGGCCACACACCTGGCGATGCACAGGGTTTACTTCTAACTTTGTATCACTTGTATCATTGTCTTTCCGTTGTTCATCGATTTGCTTAAGTAGGCTCCAGTAACATCTCCATATGTCCTGTCACATGCCAGGTGTAGCCCAAGGGCAACTGCTCACTCCAGGAATATGAAGAGTCTCTATCCATTCCTGCATGACATGGGAATGAGGTCTATAATTTCTGACTTTGCTGCTAAAGGTTACTTCTAGCAGTGTTAGGGGAACCATATGAGGTGCTAAGATTGAACCTGGGTCACATGGTACCTTACCTGCTGTATAATATATTTTGGGGCCCGGGCACATATTATAATTAAAGAGGATATTTGGGTTTTCTTATATGCTAATCCTGATTCTGTACCTCGTCTCCGTGCACTAGCTAAACAATCTGCTGTGAACATCTCTCTGATCTCCAGTTGGCGTTGGCAATATTTATCATTTAGGTTTCCTTCATAAATTGCTACCTACCCCCCCAAAAAATTTGCTCCGTGGATATTTTGGAATAGTCAGCTAACATTAACTGTATTTGTGGCCGACTATTTTGGAATAGTCCGCCAAGCGCCCAGCAATGTTGTGAAGCGCAACAATGCTGTGTACAAATCATTTAATTAATGACTTACAACAATAATCATTTATTTTTCCTGCTTAGAGTTCAGTGAGAAATCACTACTACTTCCTGCAGGTTTTCTTGAGGTGTGGTCCAAGTTCCACAAGTCACACTTCACTCCCCAATGGTTATCTGAGGCATTTACTTTCATGATTATCATAGGGAGTTCAAAGGAGCCTAGCTAGAGTGTAAATTGCAACCCAAAAAGTTTCATGGTTATTGGTACCATATCTGCCAACTTTCTAGAGACCGAAAACAGGGCTATCACAAAACATATCAATGTACACATATATATGCATACACACATATATATGTATATATATATATATTACATTAGGTAGGTTGTTTGTCTACTTTATTCAGGTTCGATCTCTGGCTTGCTATGTGGTCCTCCTGAGCACTACCAAGAGCAATTCCTGAGTGTAGAGCCAGGAGTAAACCCTGCTGAGCATAGCTGGGTATGACCCAAAAAAGTAAAAAAAAAATCTTCATAGAAGTACTCAGAAGTTTTGTCTCATTTCACTAGGACAATCGAACTACCATTTTCAAATGAAAATTTAGAAAATTATAAGCTTTTTCTTGCAGCATATGGCCATTTGGAAGAATAACATAAACAAGACATTAGAAAGAAGTGAAAACTCTAAAGCTGCTGCCATCCGTAAGATCAATCACCACGAGTATCTTTATAATAAAAAAGACTATTACTTGCTTCAGTTGAGTGGAAACAGATGTGTGTATATATGTGTATAAATATTTCTGAGTTTCTTTTCAGAATCGACTTTGGTTACTGTCAGCAAAATACTTTTGGTATTTCTAAATTACTCTCTAGAAAGCAAGACTTAGTCTGCTGCAATGAATATTATTGTCCTAATTCTGGTTTGCAGAAAGAAATAAACAAAGTAAACAAATTGCTCAGAAATATTTCTAACTAGGAAATTTGCTGGCTTGATATAACTTTATATTTTGTTAGAATGATAATCTTTGAGGTTTATCCATCTTTTATTTTGAAAAAAATTATAATATTTTTAGTACTAAGGCCCTCTTAGGAGAATTTATATTAATTGGCTTCTTTCTCGTACTGCTTGTTTGCTAACTACTGTACATGGAACAGAGTTCCTTTTTCTCAAATTCCACATTCTTGTAAAGTTACATTTTGAGTAAGGAGTTTAGAACTTCATTCATTTCATAGTTGATCAACCAAGGCTATACTTTTTTTGGCTTAGAGTTTTTTATTTCCTCAGGTGAAACTTCTATTTTAGACTTCAGAGACTAGTGTGAAGTGGTGTGTACTCTCTCTGACCTGTTTGACAAATTTTGCCTTCAGTATAGTGCATTGTTAATAAGCATGTAGCTACCACTGAATGGTAGAACTTACAAACAGGCTCTGTTAAAAGCAAGCACAGTAAAACTTTATGAAATCTACCAATGTTACCATATTTAGAAAAGGCAAAGTCACTTACCGGCGTGCGTTTAAATTCAGATTGTCCATTTAAAGCATTTCTGATGAAATCAGCGGGTCCACTTTCACCTTTGAAAGCGTTATCTTGTTGTATTGAACTCCGACCTTCGAAAAATGAGGCTAAAATGCTTTTTCTTAACTATGATTTGTTCAAATAGGGACGTGTTAAATGTCCCTGATAATGCGATAAAAAATTTAAACTTTTGAACATTATGATTATCACATTAGATGTTATCTGTTTAGAAGTAGCTATAGTCAAATGTAGATACTCTAGTTTTTAATGTAAAGATCTCTTTTGTTTTTAGTCATTTTCAGTTTGTGATACTATGAGTATCCTTTTAAAAGTCAATTTCTCAGGATTTGGGCTGTGTTCCCATCTAGCTGCAGAGTCCAACTGTCCAGAGGAGATCTGGTAATCTGAATTATGTTCCCCCTCTCCCTATGGCACATTATTGCCCACACAGCTGCAGAAGCTGCAGGTATGCGTGTAAAATAGTGTGTGTGTGTGTGTGTGTGTCTACTCCATAGATTTGGTGGTGGGATTTTGTAGTGAACGAATTGTGATGCTACATACTGAACACCCCCATTGGAACAGAAAGGTCCATTGGCAGTTTTGTTGTTCTGAAGCTTGGGATGGCAGACCAGAAACAACTTTCTCTAGGGAAAAGAAGTGAAAGTGAGCATTGATTGTTGATAACTTACAAACTTTTTTCATGTATATCCCAGATTTGACCGAAGAGCAACATTTGCCATAATATTTCTTTAATTATTATAATTTTGAAAATTAATACTTGAATATGTGTGTGTATATATATATATCCTGCCTCCCTATGCATTTAGAAAGAATGTCACATGCCTTTTGTTCTAATCCCTTAACTCTTTCTATATCATCTCTACCGAGTGGAAATTTTGGAAGCAGACATGTTTTAGCAACTTAGTTACACAATCTCAAAGTGTTCTGACTTGGCCCACACCTGATGTTAAGGTACTGTCTCTACTGGATAACCAGCTATTTTCTTACCTGTACCACCAGCTTGTGGGCTTCGTGGATGCAGGAGAATGTTAAGAGTTGTTATATAATAGATACACAGTGATGCTGTGGGAATGAATAAAAATAGAGCAACTGAAAGAAACTGAAATTCCAGGGCAACGTCTTGTGAAATTCTGCCAATGGGGACATTCAGATAGTAAAGACTATGTTACCTGTTGACCCCCAGGCTAGAAATTTGCTATTATTTTTATCGGTGATAATTTATATATGCTAATATAATATATATTCAGCTGTCATAGACTGAGCATAAGGTAACTGATTATCCAAAAACTAGTTTTCTTTTCCACATAGCTACTGTTTTACCTCATTTCTCCCAAAGAAGTCAATAGGGGGATAAATGTGGGCGTAAAATAGTGAATTAATACTCTTACATGGGATTTACTTGGCATGGCTTTTTTTTCTTTTTGGGTCTCACCTGGCAATAATCAGGGGTTACTCCTGGCTCTGCGCTCAGGAATTACTCCTGGCACTGCATGGGGGGGACCATATGCTGAAAGTGATCCTGGGTGACGCATGAAAGACAAATACTTATCCTCTGGACTACTGCTCCAGCCCCAGGCTTTTTTTTTTTTTTTGCTTTTTTGGATCACTTTCCCGGCAATGCTCAGGGGTTTTTCCTGGCTCTGCACTCAGGGAATTACTTCTAGCAGTGCTCAGGAGGACCATATAGGATGCCAAGGGGATCAAACCCGGGCGACGCAGGCCTGCTGCATACAAGCCAAATGCCCTACCCAGTGACGCACCGCTCCAGCCCCAACTATGTTTTTTTTGCTTTCTTTTTTTTTATTTTTTTGCTTTGTTTCCGCCACCCCCGGCTTGTGGCTCAGGAGTTTCTCCTGGCTCTGCACTCAGGAATTAACTTCTGGCGATGCTCGGGGGGACCATATAGGATGCTGGGGGATCGAACCGGACTAGCATGGGCCGGCTGTGCAAGCCAAACGTCCTACCCGCTGGACCATCGCTCCAGCCCGGCTATGTTTTTTTAAACGGTGAAATGTAGAGGCAATTTCAGGTGCAAAGATCTATTCACGTTTTTAAGAAAACATTTAAAAATCATCTCCTTAAGGCTGTGGCAGCGCTGTGTCCTACTAAATAATGTCACTCATGAGCTTTTAGTAAATTCATTTTTGTAAGTAATTTCTACTTTGAAGGGATAATTTATTTTGTTGCGTCTTCCTCTTAATTTTGTGTTTGTCTTTGTGATTTTTAGAAGTAACATTAACTTTACAAAAAATTGAGCTTAAAAAGAAACCGCAGTAGTTTTCCATTATCCTTGACATTTTGTAGCAGTGAAGTGTAAACTTTTGCATGAAATTCA
This sequence comes from Cryptotis parvus, assembly GCA_021461705.1. NCBI lineage: Eukaryota > Metazoa > Chordata > Mammalia > Eulipotyphla > Soricidae > Cryptotis > Cryptotis parvus. The sequence goes on from JAJIBD010035618.1 coordinate 11,736, forward strand.
CAGGAATTCACAGCATGTCCTCACCTTACTAGTTCAGCTGTTCAGTTCATGTCAATAAATTTGTCAGCTCTGTAGTACTTCTCAGCTGATGTAAATGTTCAGTTATTTGCATGGTTCATAATGAAGTCTGAGAAATCCCTACATTCTTATAGCCCAAAAGATTCTGATATTTTTAAAGTTCTTTACTGCCTCCCATATTAGTTTTGCTCTTGATATATCAGGACATATTGCTTGAGTCAAATGCTGGCTTTCCAATTTAGAGTTTTTAAACTCAACAAACAATTATAGTTCAAACAAGTAAGTGCTTTTCTTAAGAGGCCTATGATTGGAAAAATCAGTGACTAAAATACCTAATTCGCGATAGAAGCTAGCACAGTGACCAGGTATCAAGGAAGAACAGGATGATGGATCTGTTGACTGGGAGATATATAGTCAAGATGGGACCAGACTGGGGAGGAAGAGAAGTGCAGTGAGCAGGGCACTTGCTTTGCAGTGGTGGCCTGAGTTAGATTCTGTCATTCCATATGGTACCCTGAGCCCACCAGGGGTGATCCCATAGTGCAGAGTTTTGAGCAAGCCCACAGGCACCACTGGATGTGGTCCTAGAATGCAACCCAAAACAGTGGGGATCAGAAAAATATGGGAGCAGAGTGGGTGGGAGGGCATGCTATAACTAGATATCATCAGGAACATAATTGCTTTGGTTCCAACTGGAAACGAGTTTATGACAAGTCAAGACACAAACTTGATTACTGATTAGAAAAAATCAAAATAATGGAGTAGAATTTTAATATAGATATTTCCAAAGTAGTGTATGTTTGCATACACATAGTTTTGGTGGATTAATAATTTGGCGGTGCCATACATCCTCCTACTCACAGCGCACGTGCGTGTCACACACACACACACACACACAAACTGGTTGAATTCTCAGCAGGAAGTTTTCAATACGGAATCTGGAAGTCCAAGATCAAGTGCTGACAGGTTTTGAAGCCTTTCTCCTTCACTTACATATTCTCCTCTTATTTGAAATTAATCAGATTGAATTAAGTACAGTATAATCTGTATTTTAGCTCAATTATTTCTTTAAAGAAGTTTCCAGGTACAGTCACATACTGAGCTTTTAGGATCTAGGGTTTACTTCACTTAAAAAGAGAAAGAAAAGAAACTGGTCTGCATGTTCAACAGAATACTATTCAGCTTGAGAACAGATAAAAACATGGATCAAAATGGAGTGTGGCATGCTAAGTGAAGTGAGTCACAAAGGAAAAGAAAAATAGCAGGTGCTCTTGCTCATATGTAGAGTATAAAGTAACAAAGTTATTGCATGAACCCCAATGCAAACAAATTCAGAGATGTAACCAATGAATGTGGGAACTAGTAATTGTGAGGGGCTTTGGGGTAAGGAGGGAAGGAGAACAGGGACCATGGGGGAAATGGTGGAGGAAGTACTCTAACACTATAAAACAACATTAGTAACATTGTGATGACACAACAAATAAAAGATATAGTAATATCAAATATTCATTAAAATGTTAAGTCTTAAAATATTTATCAATGCATTAAATATTAAAAAATATTGCTGCAGCTAAACAAAAACATCAAGTTTGGGCAGTTCGTTTCAGGCATATTAGTACAGTGATACGGAGAGGTTAGATTTGTTCAGAAAACGTTCAGGTGCTCTTGCCCATCTTGGTTGCTTCCTTTTAGCGTTTTCAAAGTTTATTTTACTGTGTCTATGTGCTTAAAGATACAATGCCCAGTGGTTGTGGTGGTAGTGGGCCTGGAGTCAGTGTGACTGATGACTGTGACGTGCATGAGGCTCTTCTCTTTTGCCATGGGAGTAACCAGTGAGCTAAGAGAGAGTGGATTCACGATGACAAAGCATAGAGGGAATCTTAAGGATGTGGAAATATGCAGATATCGGCCTCTTTAGAATGATCTTCCTGTTTTGGAGAGGCGTGATTTCAAGTCAACTCCGCCCGTAACAACATGCGAGTGGTGGTAAGTTCTCAGTTTATCATTTGACCCTGGAAAAGCAAGCACGGAAGAATGAAGTTGTGAACATATTAGTAATTAGAGGTAAAAAAACAGTTAAACATTCAGGTCTGTTGTTTTGCAGACCGAGAAGAGTAAAAAGAGGCATAATTCATTACCTTTAGAAATTGATTGTGGAAGAAAACACCAGACACAGTAACTGTTTAAACCCTTATCCAGTTTGGTTTGGTTTGGGGTTATACAGGCTCAGCTTAGTTTTGTGCTAAGGGCTCACTCCTGGTGGGACTTGGGACAATAAGCATTACGGGGATCAAACCCAGGTCTGATGCATGCAATGCAAGAGCTGTACCAGCGCTACAGCCCCCTCCCTTGCATTCTTTTTTACTAATCCTTTTGCTCTTTGTTCAGGAGAAGCAACCTTGTTATTTCACAGAAATATAACAAATGTGGAGTGAAGAGTCTAGAATTGATAACCTAGTTGAAATGAAGGCTTCATCGTTTGTATTTCATTTCTTAGGAAAATATATTCTCTCTGACTCTTTGCTCCACTGAAAAATGGAGACAATTATAGTAGTTTAACATGGGCTCATTAAGAATAAATGGGACCATATGTATGCAAGTTCTAACAACCATGTCTGGCATACAATGGCCAAACCATTGAGAAATGTTAACTGCAATTAGTGTCTTTATAAAATCTGTGAAAATATCATTACGGTAAGACAGGGATCGAGTTGTATTTGTAAGTGAAATGAAGTTTCAATTTATTGATAGCATAAGTTACTTCCTGTGCTTTTCAATCCAACCATACATTACTAGTCCTCCATTTAAAGACTTTTCTCTTCTAGTATGCACATATAGAGTTGAGCCAGATGGGGCCCTGAGAGGCCAGGGCCTACCTCCTAGGAGCAGTTCGGTACCTACGCCAAGCTGGCGCCCCCTTGCGACTCTCCCAGTCCCTCCCGCTCCTGGGCTCGGCGGCAGCATGGCTCAAGGAGGCGGGGAGCGCGAGTGGCGGGTACCGGCCATGGAGGGCATGGACATGGACCTGGACCTGACCTGATGCAGAAGTTCAGCTACCTGGGCACCACCGACAAGGATGTACTAATCTCCAAGTTCAAGCGGCTGCTTGGCTCCAGCTCAACCTGACCGGCTACGCCTCTTCCTGGACATGACCAGCTGGCATCAAAATGAGACTCAGAAGAACCAGAGGAACCCCACACCTTGCTGGCAGCGTCTTCATCATCCACACTCACAGCTCGTAAGAGTTCCACCCAAGAGATTAAGCCACTCACCAGCCTGGCATTATGAAAACCACCCTACAAGGACACACCCTTCAGAGAACCGCCCTTCAGAGGAGAGTATTTCAAGCCCAGAGAGCTTGAGCCACAGATGCAGATGCACCCGGGCAGAGCAGATACAGCTTTCCCTGTTGCGCCACGGCCGTGATGGCTGCGTGATTTACCCCAAATTACCATGAATATTCTACCCACGCCTTTGGAGAGGCCCCACATGGTAATAAGAGTATAGCCCTGTGCGACAGGAGCCTGGCAAGCTGTCCGATGTGTGTTCAATATGCAAAACCAGTAACAAAAATGTTTATTTTCCTGATCCCGAAAGAGGCCCCATATACGGCCCTTGGGCCAGAAGAGCGAACAAGCATGCCTGATAAATTTCACGGCCAACCTAAGCTACGAAAATGAAGAAGGACTAAAATGACTGTCTGTTACTTTCTAGTACGCGCCGCTGGCATGGAAGCATATGTTGAGGATCTGATGGTGCAAGGTGCAAAAGATCAAGCTATGGCATCATTGGTCTGACTGGGATGAGGAGGCGTCAGTTGCATCAGCTGTATTTGGACACCAGAGAAGAACTGTTTCTTGGAACATGCGATAAAAAGAGGCGTCGGTGGCGTTGGTGTCACTTGTCAACACGTACATGGCATCAACATTGATTCATTTGATGCCTAACAAACCGAATAGGGCGATTACACTTGAAGAGATGTAGCCCACTACCAGCAATTTCTATCTTCATTGTCTACACCAACATCCACATAAGGAAGATGAGAATTGAGGAAATTCCTAAATGGAACTGGAAGGTTCTATAAAAGATCACACCTTCTACAAAATCATAGTAGGTGGTTTTAATCCCCCGAAGATGAGACCAAGAAGATCAGCTGAAGAACTCCACATCGGAACCTATGGCCTAGAACAGAATGAACAGGGTGAGAGACAGTCTGAGTTCATCATGTCCCACCAAGACCATTCATGGGAACTCACAATTCAGAAGGCCGAAGACACGTTGGATGGGAATCTCTCCTGGTGGAGAGTTCCACAACGAAAGTGACCACATCATCTCCGATTGACAGTTTTGTCTGACCGATGTTGCTGTCATCCCCAAATTCTAAATAGGATCGGACCACCTACCCTTTCTGCAAGATACTACTTCCGTAGCGGGAGAAAAGGCTGCAAAGTTTACGAAGAGAAAACCCCAGAACGACCACCACCTCAGAACTCTTTGGCAGCATTGTGGCAAGATAACACCATCATTGGCGACATCGATGAAAATACAACTGAGTAGTTTCAGTGTCAGGAGCCTCACGGGGTCCACCACAGTGTCAGGATAGAAGTTCTCTTCTACCTCTGAGGACTATGGGGGACAGGTGAAAACTCACAAGAGTCGGCGCGGTTCCAAGGCTTGATAGTACAAAAGCTCTTCCACAGCACTCCAGTATAATGAACAAAACTCTAGCTCTGGTCTGAACTTAGACCAGCCAAAAGAGCCTGTCTCCCACCAAAGAGAGAGGATCTCACCAGGAGATGAGTCCTACCCAGAAGAGGGCAAAAGGCCAAAGAGCAAAAGCCAAAGCAAAAGGTGGAGGAGCCAAAAGCCGAAGTAAAAGGCCCAAAGCCAGGGAAAAGGCCAAGGGTCCTCAAGTCAGTCTCCTATATACACCAAAGTAATCCAGGGAGGGACTCTAAACATAGTGTAGTGCCACACCCTATTGCAGGTATAAACAAAGGTTATGCAAGGACTAATCCCGAGATTATCTCTATGTAAAACACTGGAGAGAGGGGGCTGGTATAAAGTAATACATCTTAACTTCATGAGCTTCATGTAATCTAGATGGTACCCACAAGGGCCTTCTTATTATTATCTGCTACCAGGGTGATTCTGAGTATTTTGTTCTCCGTACTGAAAAGGTCACACTCACCTGCTTAGAGCAAACTAATATGATCCTTCCTATAGTCTTTCTATAATCTCAATGTAGACAGGATGGTAGTCTCCTGGTACATTCTTACTGTCCCCCCGTCGTGCAGTGGGTGAAAGAGGAGCTGTGCCCAATCTAGAAAACATAGAAGTCTTAGTAGATGTATAAGTCAGAAGTTATTCAGTCAAGGTGACCTCTGTAACTGCCACACCATCTAGAAGTGTTTACATAGAAGAGAAGTCTCATTAGAATGAACCTTGGCTTAAATAGATTAAGCTGGGAGTGGGCAAAACAACAAAACTCCTAGAATAGCTAAACCTGTTCTCCAACAGTTCAGCACCTCCATGATTGTGAAGAATGCTGAGAGAGAGAGAGAGAAAAAAAGGATGCCTATCTTCAGAAACTCTTGAGCTCATTCACCAAGGTGGCAAGGCGCCAAGCCACAAGGCGACAAATGCTAATGTCCAAGCTTGCAAGCGGTACAGAGAAGCAATAAAAGGAAGACCACAAAGACAGAAGAGCTGAAATACTGGGAGATGCAGCAGAAGCTGGGAAAAAACATTCGCACCCCCCGGCCTGTCCATCGCCAACTATAAGACCAAGATGACTTCCCTCTACCGCCTGATGGATCCTATCACATCTTCCAGAAAGGCAATGGAGAGAGATTATCCATGACTTCTACTCAGATCTCTTTTTTTTCATTTTCTTTTTTCTTTTTTTTTTTTTAAGTATTTTTATTATACCACCGTGAGATATACAAATAAAAAGATATACAATTAAAAAAGTTCATGTTTGGGTTTTGGTCATACAGTGTTTCAGCACCCGTCCCTCCACCAGTGCCCATCTCCCACAAAAAACATCCCGGTTCCCTCCCCTTCCCCAGCCCTGCTCCATGGCAGGTTCTTTTTTTCTTTGCCTTTCTCTCTCTTTCTCTTTTCCTTCCCTTCCAGACTGTGGATTACAGAACATACATTAAAAGGTTGTCATGTGTATCCCTTTGCCTCTATTTAATGCTCAGTTCTAGGTTGGCATTAGTACCCTCGACTATTATTAGCACCCTGTTCCATTTTCTGTCTTACCTAAACTCTGACTCCCACACATTTGTGATAATTTCCACCTTTGACAAGACCTCCTGATATATGTCTCACTTGACCTTGGATATTGGTATCATAATATGTACATATATATTTATGCCATGCAAATAAATGCAGTCATTCTGTATCTGTCTCTCTCCTTCTGGCTAATTTCGCTCAACATAATCTTCTCCATGTCCATCCATTTATAGGCAAATTTTATGATTTCATTTTCCTAACAGCTGCATAGTATTCCATTGTGTAGATGTACCAAAGCTTCTTTATCCAGTCATCGATTTTCGGGCACTCTGGTTGCTTCCAGATTCTGGCTATTGTGAATAATGCTGCTATGAACATAAAAGTAGGGATGGTGTTTCCGCTGCGTATTTTTGGTTTCCGAGAGTAGATTCCCAGGAGTGGTATGGCTGGGTCAAATGGGAGTTCAATTTCTAGTCTTTGGAGGTACTCAGATCTCTTTGATAGCCACGTCCACCTGCCCACATACCAAATTCCACAGGATGGATATGTCATTCCCAACGTTCTCCCTTCTGAATCCGACATGCCATTTCGTTGGTAAAGAAGGGGAACAGCACAAGGCCCAGACAAAATCAGACCCGAACACCTGAAGAATCTGCCTTCAGTACTCATCAATACACTAGCTGCGGCTCTTCACATGCTACCTGTCGAATGAAAGGTGCCCTTCCAATGGAAAACCAGCAGGACAGTTCTACTGTTCAAGAAGGGAGACATCCACAACAGTGGCAACTATCACCCCATCTGCCTGTTGTCTGTCATCTACAAGCTGTTGACTCGAGTCATACTGAACAGGATTGGCAGAACACTAGATGAAGGACAACCATGTGAGCAAGCTGGCTTCTAGAAAGGATTCAGCACAATCGACCATATCCCACATGGTAACCCAAGCTCACTGAGGTTTGTAGGGAGTACAAGATGCCGCTTTGTCTTCACGTTCATTGATTTAAAGAAAGCCTTTCATTCTGTGGAGACTGAAGCAGTCATCAAAGCCCTAGCCAAACAGGGTGTTCAAACCCAATACATCAAGATCCTTCATGAGCTGTATTATGAATTCACCACCAGGATCTCACCATTCTACAAGGAAGTGATCATTGACGTCAAAAGAGGGGTTCAACAGGGGTGATACCATTTCACCAAAACTCTTCAGCGCCACCCTCCAGAACATCATGAGACAATTAGAATGGGAAGGAATGGGAATGAAGATAGATGGTCGGCAACTACAACACCTCCGCTTCGCTGATGACATTTTCCTAATAACACCAAACATTAGCCAAGCGGCACAAATGCTGGCTGAGTTCGACCGAGAATGTGGAAAGATAGGTCTATAGCTGAATCTAACTGAAAACTATGTTTATGAAAAATGAACTAGTTCCATTCACTCACAATGGAACAAACATCTCTGAATGCAGCAGTTGTGTACCTAGGTGAGAAGTCCAACATGATGAACGACCTAAAACCTGAACTGCGAAGTAGGAAGATAGCAGCATGGACTGCCTTCAAAAACATAGAAGAAATAGTCAAAAGAACAAAGGACCTCTGGCTCTTGGCACATCTCTTTGACTCCACCGTTCTCCCTGTATTAACATACGCCTCAGAGACCTGGGTCCTATGAAAGAGGATGAAAATGCTATTCAGGTCTCCCAGAGAGGAATCGAAAGCGCTGTTTGGAATATCACGCCTCACTCAAGTGAGAGAAGGAACCCGGAGTTCTAACCTCCGTCGCTATTCCAGAATCAGGGACTCTGTCTCATTTGCCAAGGCATTGAAAATCAGATGGGTTGGACATGTAATGCGATTTAGGGATGACTGCTGGACTAGAGCCATTACTGACTGGATCCACGGGATGTCAAAAGATCAGTGGCCGCCGCCTACAAGATGGTCAGACTTCCTTGTCAAGACCCTGAAGGAATGGTTTGAGGCTCTTCATATTCCTGAATCAACCAGATGCCATTGGGCTACATTGGCACGTGATAGGGTCCAATGAAATGTTACTGGTGCCCGCTGGAGCAAATCAATGAATAACGGGATTCAAGTGATAAGTGAAGTGATCTAGTGATGTATGCACATTCTGCTTGTTTTTTTCAAATGTCATTTTAAACCTTTCTTCATTGGGTAGACATTTAATTATTCAAAAATATTTTGAATAACTTATGTTCAATATTGTTTCTTCTTGGCACTTTAACGTTTATACTTGTAATATTTAAAAATTTTCAGGTTTTGGGGGAGCCAGAGCTATAGTCTAGCCAGTAGGAAATTGGCTTGCATGCAACTGACCCAGGTTTGATTCCCCGGTTTCCCTATATGGTACCCAGAGCACTGCCACGAGTAATTCCTGAGTGCAGAGCCATGCCAAGTGTGTCCCAAAAGAAAAAAATTGTTCCAGTTTTTGGAAGTCACAATATATTTCATATTAATTTTTGTATTTTCTACCATAACAAAGGCTTTAATACATAGCAGGCTGTATTTCTTTTTCCCCCAAAGGAAATAAACCTTTTATAGAAAATTTTCTGTATTAGAGAATCTAAGATGTACTTCAAAGAATGACATAGGAATTTAAAATTTCATGAAATATTATATTTGAGATGTGGAACCTGTTTCCCCCTACCTATCCACAGAGGTGACAGGTCTGACCAAATAGCCTAGATTTCTCACTGAGTTGGTAGATGATGAGTCATTGTAAACATCTTATTCTAGTAACAACTAAGTTTCTTTCAAAACAATAATTTCAAGATGAAAAATAGATCCAGTCCACTTAAACATTTCCAAATTGTTAATTTCTAAGTCCTTCACAAGGTACAATAGTGATTATCCTCACGATCACGATCCACGATCTTCCGTTAATCATCTATTTGCTAGAGCAGGCACCAGTAATATCTCCATATGTCCTGTCTCATGCCAGTAGAGCAAAGGGCATCGGCTTGCTACAGGAACATAAAGAGCCTAAAAATCATTATATTAGGTCATGGGAATGACCTAATATAAGTATTACTGGCATTTGGCATGTCAAATACAACACAAGCAGCTTGCTAGGCTTGCCGTGCGGGAGGCATATTCTTTAAACACCTCAAATAAAGCATTTATTGATGAACCAGCCTGCGCTTGCGCGCGCGGGGCAAGCTGTGATGGGCTGGTCGGTTGGGTGGAGTTCTGAAGAGAGGGAAGTCGGATGTGGAAAATGGCGGCACCCATGGAGTGGGGGGGGGTCGTCTGGCTTGTTGTGAGGTTCTGCCGGGGTGGGTGGGCCAAGGCTAGAACCCACCATGCCCCGACTGCCTCATGAACGGCTGGGCACAGGGAGAGCAAGAACAGCTCTGCCCCCATGTCTAAGAGTCTCTAAAATATGTGCTACATGTTGCAAGAACCATCTTATGACAAGGGAATTCAGTACCCTCAACAATTAACACTATGTCAGTAAACAACTGCTGTTCATAAAACAGTTTTAACCGCTCCAACAAGGATACAGCATATTCAGTATCGATCTGCCTCTCGTCTTGAGTGGACATGACTGTATTCTATTAATGTCTTCCAGAACAGGCTAGAAAAGTCAGGCTTACTGAATGGGAGAGGCCAAGTGAATGCTTCAGAAATAAAGAAATTCTGACTGCTGTTATCTGCAGCATTCAGAACCAAGATTGACAAATGCACTAATGAATAGTTTTTTTGTCATAGGCGTAGAGCTGGTCCTAGGTCATCTGTGTTAATTAGGTTCTTCCAGAGGTTTTCAACACAGTTGGGAAGACGTCTTGCTCAAACTTGCAATTGTACACTTCATGATTAAACAAATGAGGAGTAACACTGGAGGTAGATTTTGTAGGGACATCCTATGTTCTGGGCATCCTCTTGCGTAACTGCGGTTACCTAGAGTGACCCTCCTATTAGAAAATTTTTTGATTCCAGGAAAGTTTCACTTACACCTTTTATCCCAATTAGTTATGTGAGCTTTTAACAAATCATTTTTCCTCTCTGGGCTACAATTCCTCATCTGTATGAAAGATACTTCATTAACTTGAGACTATTCACCGATGTCCTCATGCTGTCCTAATCTGTGAAGAGCAAATTCAATAATTAGCAGCTTATTTTTACTTGTACTCTATCCAGAAAAGATTTTAAAAAAACACTTGAAGATAAAACTAAGGGCAAGAAAATGGAAGAGAAAGGAAAATCAGATTTTCATTTGATATGTAATTATTTTAGAAAGTATTAGAGAGATAGTACTGGATTTCAGGGGAGTTAGCAAGTAGAGCAAACAACTCAAAAAATGAGCATATGACTGGTGCCACTCATGGTGGGAGAGAGAAGTGGGCAGTGCACCTCTTCCTTTGGCTTTGGAGTTTTAGAAGTAGTTAAAAACTCCATTTGAGAATCACCAGAGAGCATTATTGGCAACTGACTCATTCTAAAGTGATAAACTTGGCAACCTACACGGCATTGGTATGATTCAAAACATTTTTTTAAATCAGTAACCCATCACTCTATATCTTCCAATTGGAGGGAGAAGTGACAGTGGTGCTGCGACTGGTGTTGGATTAATGAATGCCTATAACAAATCATTGTGAACAACTTTGTAAACCATGGTGCTGAAATAGTGGGCGGAAATACTCAAAGGCAGGGATGAGAAGCTGGAGCTTTCCATTTTTGACTGTAGTGGAATGGGGACTGTGATGGAAGTGAGCTCAGCTTCTACCCATGGTGGGGTAAAGGTGAAGCCTTTTATATGCAACTATAGAACCCCGGTGAGTGAAAGAGACTTCCTTCTATCCTGCTAAGAAGACCACTGGCAGTTTGACCCAAAGTAATGAAGGTAAGCCTGGATATAGAATGGGCATTGCAGGCAGTTAGTTGGAGGAAAGGCACTTTGGGTAGTTTGCATTCCCTGAAAATGTATTACTTCTCTCTGTGACAACAATGTCTGAACAATTTCTGCTAGTGGGGCACCAATCCCAGATCCTAAAATAATCGTGTGAGAATGTTCTGCCCTCTAATATTCTTCCTCCTAGTGCTTTGATCCCGAAGGGAGGAGTGTACGGGGGGAGACAGCGGGGCAGGCGGCAGCATCTCTCTTCTTGGAGGCTTCTCAACTGGGGTCATACTGACTTGGGGAAGGGAAAAGTTCTAAACTGAGTTTTGTTTTTACAATTCTAGATGGACCAATACAATATTTATGCTGGACCAAAATTTCCAAAAGTACCAAAGATTCCATGTATGTAATAAATAAGTAATAGTGATGGGTTAAGTGATGGGAAGCCTGGATTCCGTTCAGTAGGTGGAAAGAAACAATCCTTGATGCCAATTTTACCAGGAACAGTGGCTTTCATCTTTAAATAAGCATGGCTCATTGAGAAAGTCACTATAGCATATGAGAAACAAAAGTGAAAATAGAATGAAAAGAGTATTGCTGATATTTTAAAACATGCCACAGCTCTGTGACAGGATGTGGGATTCTGGACTTATTAGAATCACATCTACAAAATAAGGGAACAGTTTTATATGAATGTTCATGTATCTTATAAAACTGTAATTCCATGATTTTAAAAACTAGTATGGTAATTTGAAGTGAATTTAAAAAGAAACTGCTAAAAACTAAATATCTTGTAATTCAAATTATCTTGAGAGTACTGTTTCAATATATTCGGATTGAATTTAATATGGGAATTATAACCCAAAGTCACCATGTAAAGTAAAAATTTGGCAAACTAGGAATTTTCATACACCTGAAGAGCTCTTAATTTGCTCAAAAGATTTTTTAGGAATGACTGCAATTTTTTCCATCACAGGTTTTTTTTTTTTTCTAGGAACATTCATTGATTTATATGGTGTTGTTCAGATCAGTTGTTTCCAGGCATACATTATTCCCTAACTTCAATCCTGCCACCAATGTCCCCACCCAGAGTCCACCCTTGGTAGGCATATAACAAATTAATTTCATATTACTTGTTCCAACAAAATTTAATGAATGGCAAGTAGAATTTATCAGAAAATGAATAAATAAAAGTCAATTTGTGATGATGAATTGCAATATGTTTTTTAACCTTTCTTAATCTAGTACAGGACAACCCATATTCACCATTAGTGAGTGCCATGTTTTATGCACATGATGGGAAATTTCTCCTGTTCTTTAAATTTCTCCGTTTCTTTAATGGAAATTTCTCCTGTTCTTTTAACACTTCTTGCAAAACTGGTTTTTCAAGGCTATAAATTCCTATGCTGTTGCCTGTCTGTGAAGCCCTGTATAGTTTTCTTCAATACTGGATGATCTAGCTGGATAGAGTATTCTTGGTGACCTGCTCATTTCATTGAGTTTGTTTTTAAAAATTCTTTCCTTTGTATATAAATTCCTTTTCTTTTGATTTACTTCATTTGATCTTCTCTATCTTTGGATTTTGTCATTTGATTATAACATGTCTTTGAGTTTTTTTTTTTTTCTTTTTTTTTTCTTTTCTTCTTTGAGTTTTTGTTGGAGGACAGGTTTAGCTAACTTGAGAGCTTTGTTGTTTTGCCCTCCCAGCTTAATCTTATTTAAGCCAAGGTTCATTCTAATGAGACCTCTCTTCTATGTAAACACTGCTAGAGGGTGTGGCAGTTACAGAAGTCACCTTGATTGAATAACTTCTGACTTATACATCTACTAAGACTTCTTTCTCTGTTTTCTAGATTGGGCACAGCTCCTCTTTCATCCTGGGATGAATCCTACTTAGTCATGATGTATAATCTCTTGATGAGTCTTTGGATTTTGTTTGCTAGTATTTTGTTGAAGATCTTAGCATCCATGTTCATCAGGGATATTGGTCTGTAGTTTTCTTCCTTTGTATTGTCTCTGCCTGCTTTGCGTATCAGGGTGGTATGTGCCTCGTAGAAGCTGTTTGGGAGGCGTTTCTGTTTCTTCTATTTCCTGGAAGAGCTTGAAAAGGACTGGCAGTGGAGTCCTCCTTAAAGGTTTGGTAGAGTTCACTAGTGAATCTGTCTGGACCTGGGCTTTTGTGTTTGGGAAGACTTTTAATTACTGTTTCTATTTCCTCAATGGTGATAGGCTTATTTAGGTATTGAAGGTCTTCTTGTTTCAGCCGTGGGAGGTTATAGGACTTCAGGAATTTATCCATTTCTTCTAGATTCTCATGTTTCACGGCATACAGGCTCTCAAAGTAATCTCTGATGATCTTTTGGATTTCTTTTTTTCTGTTGTGATGTCACCATTTTTATTTCTGATTCTGTTTTATTTGGGTTCTCTCTTTCCCTGTCCTTACAAGTCTTGCCAATGGTTTGTCAATCTTGTTTAATTTTTCAAAAAACTAGCTCTGGGACTCCTCTGGCCTCTTGGATCTCAGCGTCTTGTAATTTTCAACTCTGGGAAGTTCTTATAGATGGTTTCTTCAACATTTCTTCACATTTGCCTTCCTGTTCTTTAGGGACTTCAGTGATTCTTGTTCCTGTTGAGCACGTATCCCATAGTTCTCTAGTTTGCTGCTTATTTCTGTTCAGACTATCTTCTACCTTTGACTGTTTTCTAATGGTTTCCTCTTCCTTATCTTGGAGCTCCTCAATCTTTTTTTTATTCCTTTGTTCAGAGCTTATATTGACTTTTTAAAATCTCCCTATGCTCTTCATTTATGTCATTTCTGACTTTTTTCATTTCACTGAGCTTTCTCATTTAGACTTTCATACTTTCTTGTCCTTTACTACCTGTGCTATGGTTTTTTTTTTTTTTTTGACTCAGAGCATCCTTACAGTGCCATTAAAGACACTGAGGATTTACTGGTGGTGTTTATGTCTTCTGTTTTACTGGTGGTGTTTATGATACTGTTTTTGCTCATTGGGCTTTGTGGGTCTCTACATGTTTCACCATTGGTTTTCTAGTGTTTTTGCATGATGGGAGTGAGTCTCCATATTTAACTCCCTGGGAAATGCTGAATGATAAAGCTGAAGATTATTTGCTGTCTTCTTTGCTTATCATCACGGAATGACAGAAAGAATAACTATATGCAGCAAGTAATTTGTTGAGAAGATCTCTTGCATGGCTGCCCTTCAGAAGCGGTGATATGGGCCCTTAATATGATGCACATTGAATGTGGAGGGGATGCTGGGACCCACCTGGAAGGAGGAGTTCTGCCTCTCTTCTAGAATTGGCCAATGTATTAGGCCAGTGGTAAGCCTCACCTGGGATGCTGGAGCAGCAAGCAGAAAGTCAGATGAATGATTACATTTTCTTAACAGTCTATCACCTCTTCATTCACTTAGTAATTCCTATGTTCATTGAACTTCAAGTCAGATGCCATATTTTCTGGAAAGTCCTATGTGATAAAATAATATAGTTCAACAGACTGACTTTAAGTTAGCAAACCTGGTGTAACCATATGTTTATTGTTACAGGATGTTTACCAACAGAAGAACATCCTAGAATACTTCAAAGAGCTTATAAATAATTTTAGTGACTCAAGGGATGCCTGCTATTTCTGAAAAACAAATGTTGCCTTTGTAGCGTGGTCCTCTGAATTTAAATACTAGCTCCATAAGAGAATTGGATTTACAAGGTAAAAAAGAGACTAGTGTGCTTAAAAACTGAAAGTTGCTATTACTGCAAAATTAAATGGCTGATATTCTGATTTCTTTTTTGTCTCCTAACTTTCCTTTGCTTTGGATGATTTACTCTTTGCTTCATATTTGCCAAGGGAATTCTGCATAAGTACAGTCAATCTGAGTAAAACCTATTGCTCCAATTCTAAGTAAACATTTGTGGGTAAATTTGACTCATGTAAAAGAATATGTAGAATTTGTTATAAAACACTATAACAGAATCTCATGAACCTATATCTCCACAGATTTGCCCGTAATATTAAAACTGCTCACTATATTTCTAATACCTTTGACAGCAATATATTTAGCATTGATGTCAATTTTTTTCTCTTTTCCCCTAACAATTTTCTGCCCCTCATTGGTAGATGTTGAAGACTGATATGATGTTTGCCAGGGTTTAGTTGTGCTTTCTGAGTGTCCACATCAGATTGTGGAACCTGCACACCGAGACAAGGTTTTCTTGCCAAACTTTGTACTCTAAGTTGTCACTCTTGCATGTATACGCCCAATTTACATTCCCAGGTTTCGGTGCTCCATGCACATTCTAGTTATGGTACTTGTTGAGGGTTGCCAAAGGTTATACTTCCTGGCCTTGGCACTTGTTATCTTCGGTTAGAGTTGCCACCAGGGCTTCTTCCCTTTCATTGTGCTGCTCACACACCTCTGGCTGTGGTGTGGTGCTGTTCAGCACCAAGAGGATAGCTAGTAGGCTCCCCTCACCATTCCTGTGTTTGGTCTGGAATTGAATTTACAGACTTGTACTCGCAAGGCTGGCTCTCAAGTCACTGTGTTACTCTTCTGGACCCAGAAACACTGCCCTTTCAAAATATGATTATGATATAAGTGTATTTTTATTACTGAGCTTTTGCAGTATTTGATTTCATTCTATATGTCATATTAAAATTAGGTTTTGGGGACTGAGAGATAGTATTAGAGTTTAAGTACTTGCCTTAGATGTGGCTAGCCCAACTTTTACCTTGTTTGGTTTTCTATGCCACATTCAAGACTTTATTCTGAAGACTCAATTATCACACAGACTGTATTCTACTAGAGAGTAGTGTTTGATGAGAAGAGCTTTTAATGGATGTTAACTTTGCCCTGGCAAAGTTGTAATGACGAGGGGATGTGGCGGGCTGTGCCAGACACCCAATACAATCTGTATTTACCACACTGAAACTGGAGGTAAGAATCTTTCTTTAAACAGGTTTCAGAATGACTGACAGGTGATATTTTGGTGACATATCCTATCTTAGCAGGGAAACACCTTATTGGAGCCCCCTATTTTTAGTGGAAAATATTCCTGTGTGAGTTCTACCAGCACCAATAATGGCTGAGGCTAAGTCAGGGCTGAGAGACAGTCGCTTACCAGTCAAGCAGCCTGCTGTGCTGGTCTGAATGTGGTGTCGGCAAGCAGGCCTCACAGCTAGAGGCAAGAGCACCCCTACAAGTCTCTGGTAAAGCAGTCAGCAGAGGCTCTGCAGCAACTGTGGCACACCAGTGGTGCTCAGGGTTTATTCCTAGCTCTGTGCTCAGTATCAGTCATCGTAGGGTTCTGGGGATCACCTGGAGGCCCGGATCTAATCTGAGTTAGCTGCATGCAAGTCAAGAGTCCTACCTACTGTGCTATCATTCGGTGTCTGCCGGGGGATGCCGCTGGGTTCCTACAGTGTCAGGGGGGCAGAAGTTCTCTATCTCCTAGGTCACCAAAGGGGAACGTGAAAACTCATTAGTCCGGGCGCTGTTCCCAAGGCTTCCCCAATGTACAAAAGCTCTTTCCAGCAATCAATATATTGAACGAACTCCTCACTTTTCTTCCGAACTTCTAGACCATTAAAAGAAACCTAAGTCTCCCACCAAAGAAAGTGCAGGATCTTCACCGAGAGGAGGTCTACCCAAAAGAAAAAGGAGCTACTGGCCCAGGGCCTCGAGCAGTGCCCTTATATAGCACCAAAGTATTCAGGGGAGGGTCATGTCAGCAAAGAAGCTAAACAGAGGTGTAGTGGGAGTTTAACCACACTACGCCCTGTTACAGGTATAAACAAAGGTTATGCCAAGGACTGAATCTCTTCTTCAGATATACTATACCAACAAAAACACTGGATAGAGAGCTGATATAAAATATTATATCTTAGTTTTACTCAGCTTCATGCAGAATCTAGATTGGGTACCCACAAGGGCCTTCTTATTTATTATCTGCACCAGGGTGGACTCTTGAGTATCCTGTTCCTCTGTATGCTGAAAAGGTCCACTCTTCTGCTTAGAGCAAACTAGGTATGATCCTTACTATAATCTTCCTATAGTCTCAGCGTGAGTCGGAATTGGTAGTATCCTGGTAAATCCCTAACTGTCCCTCTGGAGTGCAGTGGGTATAAAAGAAGGAGCTGTGCTGTCTGAAAACATAGAAGTACTTAGTAGATGTATGAGTCAGAAGATATTCAGAGTCA